>JABASD010001535.1:0-38553 GCA_019776165.1 Pogonognathellus flavescens
AAATTGTCCTAATTGGATACTTATGATTACTAAAGTCATTAATTTTGTTGTACTAGAAACAACAGACTAGTCTATTATCCGGGTTGCGTTCTTCAGAGCCTCCAATAATTGAGCCTTCCAGTCCAACATCTGCTGGAGTACCTGAACAACAACCTCTAAGTCTAAGTGTTGGGTTATTGGCGTCTGCAGGGGTTTCACCTACAATGTCAAACTTAGCCACTCCAACATTTGGACCACATGTAGCTCTTCAATCAAATTCTTCAATAACATCTCCAGCTTCCGCCCCAGAAGCACATCCGATGGGTACGACTGCCCATGCCCCATTTACAGTTCAGCCATCCATTAGCTCCACGACTGGTTCGTTGGGAGCTGAACAGCACAAATCTGCAATGAAATATAAATTAGGGAGATCTCTGGATATGAGTGAACCGTCTGTAACAAACGCTTCTTCGTCCTCCAGATCTGACTCTGTGAGTTCAGGTAGCGATACAAAACGATTGTCATTCCTTGTTGCCAAAGACACAGCTGGTGGACAATCTGGGTCCGGGGATGCACTTCCTTGGGATGAAAATCAACCTGGAGTCGCAAGTGCAGCAGGTAGTGCTGGAGGAAGTGGAGGCGGGTTAGGATCCGGTGGATCTGTCTCTGCAGTAGTTGGACCTGATGCTCCGGTAGCCACTAGTTCAAATACAAGAGGATCTACAAGAAATCCGTTTGGACACAAAAAAAGTGTAGATTCTCATAGGGAAGGGTACTATGGTAGAAGATTAGGAGATATTAGAGGTTGGTGGGGAGAAGCTTTAGGAGTAGAGGAAGAAAATTGAAATTGTTAGAACGGGTATAGAAATATAAACAGAATTAGTCTATTAGATATTAAAATCAAGGTGCTACTGATAGCAGGTGCTTTCTAAGGTCACAAAGTTTTGAAAGAATTTATAACGTAGAGGTAATAGTTAATTTGTTGACACGTCTATGCGATTTTAATATTGCGAGAGCCAAATAATTAGAGGGAAGAGTGAGAGAACAATCATCGGAACAATGCGTGAGATATAAAATATATAAACTGCCATTAAATTACCAACCTGTGAAGTAAAAAATATCTCATGAAAATGTTATACATACATATTTATAAAGCGTAAAGTAAAGCGAACAAAAGAAATGTCAGTAGCATATTTGGCAGTTGTATTCTTCAGTGATGAACTGTTAAAACGAAAGATAAATTGTTTGATAATTGATAATGGTTGTTGACTAAATGCATAGATAGGTAGAATCATTATGTGTGAATAACAAACACAACGAATAAATTCCCACATCAAGTGTGCTAACTACAAACTACATAAATACATTTTACAGTTATTCATTTCTTTGAACTTATTGAAACAGGACTGGTCCTCCATGAATGAGCACCATGAAATCTTTAAAGTAGCATAATAATTAGTATTCATCGACTAATCGTAAGTATAATATACTGATAAGTATTCTATAGATATATCACAATGTTTTTCGTTTATAACCAAGATCAGCCAAATAATCTCAACATACAAAAAGTCTTATCTTGCATTTGTTTGCGCCTTCCTGACTTTCTTAAGTAACTCCGATCTGAATTTCATGTGGAGGACATCTGTTTGAGTTTGCTGCTGCTTTGGCTGGACTAGACCTCTCTGGACGAAATTCCAATAGTATAATATTCTGTCTGACTACTGTGCTGTAGTGTAAGTGTAGTAGGCTGTATACACGATGGTGTTGTTATTTTTTAGTATTGCATCTAGATAGGCTAAACTTAATACGTACATAGCATAGCATTACAAACAACGTACATAAACAGAAGTGAGTTGCAGAATCTCATCTGATGATTCTTCAGTTACTTTCTTGCTTCACTGACAGTTATACTTTGACTTGACAGAACTTCAGTTTAGCTGCTACATTTAAGGTAAGCAATCTTCTCTGTTACATTATCAATTACTATTACTTCCTAGTTTATGTTATATAAATATAGAAATCTCTGTGTATGTTAGTTTATTATTGCTACTAAAACAAGACACTGATTTAAATATGGTAAGGACTTTACTATAAGGACTATAGCGTATTTCATCGGTCATCGGTTCTTATTGCTTACTAATTACTTACAAACCTTTATCACACTAGATTTACTTCATTTGTTTTAAGTGTCCAGGTTAATTAATTACAATTGTAAGTAGAAATAAATATTGTGTATAAGTACTCACTATGTAAAGTAAAGTACTTATATAGGTATTTATGTGCTGGTATATACAGAAAGGAATGAAGTGATGGAACATTTAGTTTCTACCTATACGAATAAGCTAATGTCAGCTGAAGGTTATTATTATGTGAGAGAATTCAGAGCATCCTTACAAGTTAAGCAGAAACAAATTACAAGTCACTGTCCGTTTATCATTTCATCGTAATCTTTTTAACCGAGTTGATATGCGCATTGCCTTTATTGTTGGCGTGTCCATTAATGACAGTAGTATAAATCAGAACTATTCAACTATTGTATAGCATGAATTAGAATGTGCTGGGATTTGTGGTAAACCACACGTTCATGCAAACAGGCAATTCAGAATTCAACAATACTAGTACCGACTTATTATAGCCGTAGATACAAATGATACAATATGTAATTTCATTAAATTAATTAGATTGGTTTGTAATGAAATTACTAATTACACTAATGAGTATTATTCAAATGTACCTAACGTAAGTTATAAAGAATAGTATATGTCAGTGGAAGTATTACCAATAATAACATCACGTGCATATGACTGAACAACGAAACATTTTCCAAACTAACACATTAATATGTAGAAGCAGCAGCAAGTAAGCATGATTTTTAGAATACATAATGTGAATAAAGAATTCTGAGCATTATAGGTAGTTGGACAGATACCTATATGTAAGTAATCGCTATTTCCAACTTCACCTTTAGCTTCGATCATAACTTATGAATTAGTAATTATGAGCTAAATTAACATGCAGTATCTTCAAGTTATCATTGTGAATTTTCTCGGAAATGTTTTCTTGAACTTATTGGTTTGCTTCATATGAAATGAATCTTATCGAGCAGGAAAATCGTAGCTTTTTATCATGTCGGTACTAAACCTTGTTATTTATGGCTTTATGGGCAAGATTTTTGTTTAAGGTTGAAACTTGTGTAAGCTATACACGCAAAAGTCTGTGTATAAAATTAAGTACCTACCTATACTTTTAGCTTTGTGTTTTCCTAAGCTGGATTTAGTAGGAACACAGTCTACATAGACAGATTAGTCGTTACACTATAAAAATATTTATATTAGTCAGATAGTCCACTCATTGAGTAAATGCATAAAAAATTACCCATCACGTCAGCAGTTTACATTTATTCGAAATAGTTGATATGTATTTGTAAGAATCACATGATAGGTAGATATAACTATGTTGTTTTCTTCACACTCGTATAAAAATGTCAATAATAATATCAGGATGTGTTTCTGTAGTTAACTGTTTACCAACTAAGGTTGGAAAGAGATATGCATGGCAATATCAATATTTAAGGCTATGAACATTTTAACTTGTCTATCTGTATCAGTTTTACTTGATTGTCCGATCTAAATGGCCTTTGGAGTGCTTTACATGGATCATGCATGATTGTGACTCATAATTATCATGTCATAATTATGATTCAGGATAAAATGGGAACTTTTAAGTTGCTTGTATACAGTAGGATATGTTTAGCATTCAGTTGTATGTACATATGTAACATGCAATAGTCATCCAAGGCTTAAGTTTCTCTTTTACGTTTCAGTTATCCAGAAGCATTAAACCTTGACTGATATCAATCAAAATGAAGTTCCAACAAGGAGTTATTGTACTCCTTTTCGCAGCAGTGGTTGCAGCCACCGAACCTAAATTGATTAGAGTACCCTTAACTAAAATTCAATCCGTAAGAAGAGCTCTGCAGGAAGTTGGTACGGAAATTGAAATTGTGAGACACAAATGGACAGGACTTGGAGGACCTCACCCAGAGCCTTTATCTAATTACTTAGGTAATTTAAAAGTTCTGAATTCCAAGAATATCATGATTATTTTTGCATAGTGATTTTATACAATACATTTTGTTTAGATGCTCAGTACTATGGTCCCATCACAATCGGAACTCCCCCACAGACTTTCCGGGTCGTCTTTGACACAGGATCGTCAAATCTGTGGGTTCCATCAAAAAAATGTGGTTGGACGAACATTGCCTGCCTTGTTCACAATAAATATGACAGCAAGAAATCCAGTACGTATGTAGCAAATGGAACTAAATTTGAAATCCACTATGGCTCTGGAAGTCTCTCTGGAATTTTATCTCAGGATACTGTGTCCTTCGGAGGAATTGAAGTTAAAGATCAAGTTTTCGCTGAGGCAATGAATGAACCTGGTCTTACATTCGTAGCTGCTAAATTCGACGGAATTTTAGGAATGGCTTACGATTCTATTTCTGTGGACCGAGTTCCACCAGTGTTCAACAACATGGTGAAACAAGGACTTATTCAAAACCCCGTATTTTCTTTCTACTTAAACCGTGACCCTGCAGCTGGAGTTGGAGGAGAATTGATCTTGGGAGGATCCGACCCAAAATATTACAAGGGTAACTTTACCTATCTGCCTGTGGACAAGCAGGGATACTGGCAATTTACAATGGACAAAGTGCAAGTTGGCGCAAACGGAGGAGTTTACTGCACCAATGGATGTCAAGCTATTGCTGGTGGGTTGAGTCAAATTGACGATTTTCTAGGATTTTTTTCCTCTAAGAGTAACATCATTAAAAATATAATTAATTTTTTAATTATTTCTTGCAGACACTGGAACTTCTTTAATTGCTGGTCCAACTGAGGATATCAAGCGACTGAATAAAGAAATTGGGGCTACACCTTTAGTTGCTGGAGAGTATAAGATTGATTGTACCTCAATCCCTAATCTGCCTGTGTTGAAATTTACTTTGGGTGGTCGGGAATTCGAATTGGAGGGTAAAGATTACGTTTTGAGAGTTAGTCAGTTCGGACAAACCATTTGTTTGTCCGGGTTCATTGGGTTGGATGTTCCTGCTCCTATGGGTCCTATTTGGATTCTCGGTGATATCATGATCGGAAAATACTACACTGAATTCGATCTTGCCAACAATCGCGTTGGATTTGCAGAAGCTGTCTAAATTTCCAACATTTAAGAATCTTCCCTTAGAGCTTAAGAAATTAATACAAGTTAATTAACAAAATTTATGTTATCGAAATAAATGAAACAATTAAAAAACTTGTTACTGCTTTACATTTTTTGTTAAACGTTTTTCTCCTAAGTAAGAGATGGAATTGTCTTTTTCATTCAGGTAATACAGTGATGTACCAAATGTACCTAGTACCTATATTATAACATTCGTAAATTGACTATTGTATAGAATCTTACTCTAATTTACTTATAAACTGAGTTGTTTAGTATAGTGCTTACTTAAAATAGTAATGTGTACATGACAAATGATGGTGTATTTCCTGTACTGGTTGATATTGAAGAATTGAAAATGATATTAATATACGAGTCTGATTAGTGATTAGAGTGATTACTGATTTGATTACCCTTACTATTGTTGTTTTCCTCAGAAATGCTTATTATACACTATGCAATAAATGGAATAATAAAATACAGTCTTTATCTGAATTACTTATTCATCATTGGAAACGTAAGAACAATTTGCAAAGAATTTTTAGTACTAGATCATCAACAATAGAACATTTCATAATGAAAATAAATTCGCAAATGCTAAAATACAGTGAGAATTCCTCAGTAGTGCATGAAGTTAATTTCATTCGTACGTTCATGACTGGAAGTGACATCAACCTCGCCATTCTCATAATATCCGTAGTAGACTTTTAGATAAGTATCACTGATCACTATCGCACTATCACTGGTGTATCACTATGGGAGACTTTGCATTTCTTTCGAATTGTTTCTTAAGTAAGACAGATATTGAATTCTCTGTTCAAAGTTTACTACTAAAAATTTAAATTGGAAATTGAAATACACATCCAAGAACTTAGGTTATCCAAATCGGTACATTATAATGGTATTGCAAAAAACTAATTCGCTATAGAGTATTTGTATATACAATTACGGATATCTCTACATCACACATCTCTAAATTCGGCAAGGTCGAAATTTTTGATTATGCAATAAATTAGGCGTAAATATTCATCCCTGTCTAACTGATTATGTCCACTTGCGAAGAGCAAAGAAATGATCATCTTACTGTCGAAAAAAAAGGTTCAGAAAACATTGGCTCTTGTAATGAAGCTTCTCAAAGTGATGAAGATATCCCAAATATATTTAGAATACCTCCTGAGGTGAGACAGTAATTTTGTCAATTGCTGTGATTTTTCTTACAATGACAATTTTTTAAAACTCCTAATCTAACTAAATATTTGCATAGATTCGAGCAAACATTCTCGAAAGATTGGATATACAGAACCTTTTGGTAATCCGATTGACTCATCCCCTGCTTAAATCATTAGTGGATCATTATTTAGGAATTAATGCTGTAATTCATGAAATCCCATCTTCATCAACGGCACATGAATTTGAAGAACGTCTTAAGTTTTACGGTGAAGTGGCCCTACGACATGTACGCATTGGAGATCTGCATGAAAAACGACATCGTTTAGGGGTTAATATCTGTAAAAACGGACTTAGAAAAACGTCCCGATTTAATACTCTGATTCTCTACCCCCAGTATTTACAATCGATTCAGTTCGAAGGGACAGTGAGCGTTCAATTTGTGAGAAAAATTCTTTTGCATTGCATCAACCTTAAAAGTTTCTTTATATTGATTGGCACAAATTTCACTGGAGGTCTTATATTTCCGAAAGTAAGAAACAAGAGCCCATCAAACGAAGAAGTCCAAGTTTGCAAATATGGAATTCGCTTACCCAAACTACATGCGCTAAAATTATTTGTAGTGTCTCCAAGAATTTGGGGCACGAACGAAAATCATACGGAAAACATTCTTAGTGTTTTAAGATTAACATGTAGTCAATGCCTTTCTCGTCTTATATTACAAGTGTGGGTAACACCAGGATATAAGTTTTCTTCAATTTCCTGGACGATTGCGAAATTCTTAAAACTGCATCCGACATTGAAAAGTGTTTTTATCGGCTTTCTGTATGAAACTCCACCCTATCGTATGCATACAGAAGAATTAGGTGACGAAGATAAGTCAACTCTATTGTCCCTTGAAAAAGAGCTGACTGGAGTTTCTAAATGTCTTGCTTTGCAAAAAATCGGATTTTCTTCAAAATCGGTCCACCTTAAATTCTGGGTACCTTTTATTGCTGAACAGTCAAGTCTGGATCACATATCACTGACATTTGACAAAAAGCAGGGATCAAATTGGGAATATCTATGTCAAAATTCTTGCAAGACTTTGCTTCAGTTTTTTGTTCGTGGAGAGTTTGCATCTCCTTTCGATTGTTTTTCACTCGACGTCTGTACAGTCTTAGAAGAATTTTGCCTTCATAACACAAATGATCATATCTTACAAGATATTCTAGTAAAAAACGTACCGTATCTTCCTTCAACGTTAACATCCTTGATTTTGTTCAATACCGTTACTCCAACTGCAGATATCATACAACTGCTTCAAAAGTTGAACAAATTGAGAACGCTTGTATTGTTTAAAACCGGGAGAGGAAGTGGGCATGGAGTGGATGTAAATTGCTTACAAAAGGTATTTCAAATGCGTTCCCTAATGTCTGTCCTTATCGTGAGATTTATTGCTAGAACTCGACAAGATGCTCAAACGATTTTGCAAATGATGGAAATTCAAGAAGCGGCAGAAAGTTCTTCAGAGGTTGTAGTGGCGGATGAGAATCTGCAAGATAGTGATTGGGATGATGGTTGGAATACGGATACAGATTCCACAACTTCATCCGGTGACTCATCTTCGTCCTCTGATGAAGAGAATAATAATTTACGAGGCCTATTCGATTCTGGAGAAAGTAAGCAAAAGGAATTATGTAGTAATAGAAGAACAATAAACATACATAATTTACACAGAAAGCAACAATGATTCTAATTGCAGTATTAATAACAATCCAGGTTCCCGAAACTCCCGTGCACTTACTCCAAGAGGACTACCAACAGAGGAGGTAACCACCACGGACACTTCTGAAGAAGATATGGAAAGAAGACGGTACACTGAGAGATTAAATGATGACAGAACTCAGTTAGATAGACGTCGTAGTACCAGCAATAATTTCAGAGTCCAACGGGGTATCACCTCTGGTGTTTATGAGAATGAGTTGGAATTGAATAGTAACATCAATTTCCATGAGGATTCCCTCGTATCAGATGAAGAAGAAGATGAAGAGGACGAAGAGAATGAAGAGGATGAAGAGGACGAAGAGGATGAAGAGAACGAAGAAGAATTGAATGCATTACAAGAAATAATTGATGAAAACCCTCATGTTCAACCAGCCTTGCATCTCGCTGGAATTGAAAATATTGCAGAAATGAATTTGAATCCTGCAGGAAATGAGTTGCAAATCGTTTTTGATGGAGATATCAACTTGGAGGACATGGACTTGGCTGGTTTGATTCAATATCCGGATCTTCAAATTCACTTTGTTATAGATACAATTCTCGATATCATTTCACCTGAATTGGAAAACTCCCATTGGACCCGCAGGGAAGATGTTTACGGAAATGTCATTTTCAACCTAAAGCTTTGCATGCAAACGGACTTTTAACATTTTTCATAACAATCACTCCAAATTTTTGTCAATGTTTCTACAATCCTTTAATCTTGTCGTATCTAATCTAAATTAAATGTCTGATTTCTCTCAAGGAATATAGCGAACCAAAGTAAAATTAAAATTATTCCTGCGTACATCTTTAAAACTTCAAAAATTGCAGATAAATTTCATAAATTAATACTTATAATATACCACAATAACAAATACTTATACCCAAACACTTGAAATATCATTTCAACATAGCATGAAACGACGTACCAGATCATATTATAGGTATGTACTACTATCATATACTAATCGTATATATGTAAACAGATACAAACAGCGAATAAGAGTAGAGCATGTAATATTATTATGTATTTTATGCAAGATTTAAGAATATAGCTCTTCATATTTCTATGTAAATACCATGTTACATTCCAGGACATTGACATGTAGGTAAATACTTTTTAAATTTAAACGTTACAGCATAGACCAAAAATATAAAGAGCCAGAATTGTAAAATCTAAAAATAATGTGCGTGCATGCACACGCTCATATAGATGCAATTTTCATTGTTAACTATAATACATACCTAAACTTTATATCAATTAGATTTCCTTACTCATTTAAATGTATAACATATCTAATATTATGTCTTCCTATACTATAAGTTGCTTTGTATGTATGTGTAAAGTAAGGTGTAAATGTAAATATGACTTATACCTACTATAAATGTACAAGAACTATTTGTCATTAAAATGCATTAGTCAGCAAAAAGACAAAGACTGCAGCGAAGCTAACTAACAATAAGTTGTACTTCCTTTTGTTAAACGTGCAGTGAGTAAGAGACAGTTTCAAGAATCCTTTACTTAACAACGGGCCGCACATAATAAGCATTACATGTAAAGGCTGTGTTATATTATTAAAGCACACGCACAAGATGAGACGTGTTTAAATTACTGTGAACGTGTAATGTTCGATTAAATATTATATCTACTGAATACTACACTTCAGGTGCATTACCATCAAATCTAACACTCGTTTACAAATTGTAATGAATGTGATTACCATATGTACATGCACGGTCTCACTTAGAGTGGAGAGTGACAGAAAGACAGATGTACAATTGTTGAAGACGTTCTTCCTTCTACTAAATCATCTTCAACGGTAGTTTAACACATGGAATAAGAAAAGGGAAAGTGTCAGATGCAAACAAATCTTAAATATTTTTCTATCATTGTACTAGTACTGATGCTGAAAATATTACATATTTGGATGAGTGAGAAAACCAAGTTATTTTCAAAGCCTCTCTCAGTCTTCGGACTGCATAAGTAATACGTAATCTCTACTTCACTACTATCATCATCATCACGAATCGTTTTCATTTCCCTGTGATTCTTATTCTGAAGGAAATAATATTATTATTATAGTTTACTAATATAATCGTGACAATCGAAAGTTGAATGCACGATCTTGTAACAATAAAGTTGATAGCATTTCATAAACGATAGAATCATGCAAGTATAATATTTTCTTAATGAAATGATACAGACGTGTAGATAACAGGATAATCTTTTACATGAAATACTCATTGACATCTTTTTAATTTTCATTATGGTAATTGCATTATGACAACTTTTTGTTTAACGCACCTGCAGTTTGTTTCTGAAATGGGAATGCATGCTAGTTATATAATGCCCATTGTTTTTCGAAGAGGATGACTTGAATTAGATTTTGAATGGATTAGTTGGAAACAACATCAATAATATTATTTTAACAAAGCTAACAGGGAAAAGTGAGTCGAAAGTTAATTAGACAAACAGCTACTAAGGATTATTATAACTTAACTATACAATCGCTAAAACATAACTTACGATTCTTCGTAGTATAGTGACAGTATTATGCATAACATGAAATATTACGTATAGGTATGTGTGTGTTAATACGATTTCCATGTAATGTATGTTCTTATATGGCAGATGTAAATAAAATAGGCATTCTGCGTTCATACTTTTGTTGGTTGGGTGAGCGTGTACGTGTGGATGTAATAAGTGCAACATGAAATACAATTTGAGATATAAAAGAGCTTGATTTATGGATGAAGTTGCACAGTTGCAGTTTGACTTGTTAGCTTTTACTCTTGAAGTCTTCTTTTGATAAATTACTTGTGAATGTTGTGTGAAGTTGTGAGTTTGTGTGACATATGGTTTGCTTTGATAAACTAACTGACAGAAATTGTACCAAGTCATTTAAGTCAAGATTTATGACAGGGGCTTGCATTAGATTCAACTTAGCACATACAGTCCGGATAAAATTCCATGAAATATTGCCTTTGCTGCTGCACCAGTGATCTTAATCTTAATTTACTCCGAATTCACATGAAATGGCATCCACCCAAAAAGTGCATTACGTAAGTACAATAAATATAAATCGCCCGTACAAAAAACTGCAATAGTTACACCTTCACAACTTTATAAACTTTTAACATGTGCCTTTCTGCATTATTAATAAGTTTGAATGTTTGTTTGTCGTATTTTTCAGATTCTTATCATCATTGGAATTATTTTCATCGTTTGCCTAATTGATATGTCGGAGTCAGATGGGTATTACAAAAAAGGTAAAAAAATCACTATAGGTTATGCTCCAGTCATCGTCTTTTCCAAACACAGACCTCGACACAAGTATAAATCTTACGGCCATCATGGACACGGGCATGGACACGGGTATGGACATGGGCACGGACATGGACATGGGCATGGGCATGGACATGGAGGTGGTCATGGACATTCTCAAGGATATGGAGGTGGAGGCGGTGGTTGGGAGAGAGATGGAGATAATTATCGTCACAAACATCATCATCATCATTTTCATCACCATCATGAAATCTACGGAGGTGGAGGATGGAATCGAGGTGGAGGAGGAGGAGGATGGCATAGTCAATACTAAATTAATTATTGTGAAGAAAACTAATTTACTCCATTAAAAAACCAAATAAGTAAATTTACAAGAATCAATAATTTGTATTATTTTATACTATTAATAGGTTTTTTGAATTCTTCAGTTGTTTCTCTTTTAGCATAGCTGGCTCGAAGTAATTAATTTCATTTGATAGATATGTATTTTGAAACATTACCAAGAAATAAATGACAGTAAGCTGTCCTGGTTTTCTAAGTACAAGTAATTTTACTCCTACTCACCAATTCATCTTCGTCCACTCTATAAAATCTCTATAGCAGGAAGACACAATTTTAAGTGGGATGCATCATTTATCAGAAGAGAGAACTTAAAATTGATTATGTGTATGTAGCATTGCAATTGCCTTCTTCCAGTGCATATATAAAACATGTGATGAGATTGTCCTCCCATCCTACTATACACGTATTGTCTAACAAATATTTTTTCATTAATCAAAATGTAAATATTTTCTATAAATTACGAGCATGCAAATAGCTAGCAATTTTTGAGATAGAAGAATAGACATATAGACTCATTTACTACACACATTATTAAAATTATGTATACCTAAGCTTGTAGCTTGTTATGCAACACAAGACATTACTATAACTGTACAACTGTCTTATCTTTTGATCTTAATATCCTTACAAAATAAACTCACATACAACCGATAGTGCCTATACTGTCTACATCGTAAATTAATGTTACATGCAACATACCTATATCCAAATGTCAAATTATTGCATTGCATTTTGTATTAATAAAGGTTAAGGTTTGTGTACATAACATAAACACATTACATGCAATGATAATATTATTGTATATGCACTATTATGCACAATGCAGGATTACATAATTTATATAGGTAAATGTTTTCTCATAAAACAGAGAAAATACATGCATTAGTAGCATTAGATAATATCAAGCAGTCTTAGTTTCAGAAGTTTATAATTTACATGCATTTAATTATTTGCTCGTCCATGTAAATTCTATTTCGGTTCACTGTATGTTTCTTATTTTCGTCAAAGACAATTGAAACATTTAAGTATGTGATAATAATGTCCTCTCATGTATATGGCTATATGTAACATTACAACCGATCCGAATCTCAAAGATGCCCGTGCTCACTTCACTCACTGTCAGTGTGTCAGTTATGTCATTGAGCAGTGGAAATAGGAACAGCAATCCATCTCATGCTTAGATAGACTAAACGTTATAACTTTAGACTTCAAGACAATTTAAATGAGACTTGACTGTTATGGACTACGTTGTAGCAACAAAGTAAGGTTGCCAAAATACCATTAGCATTACTGGCTGCGGTAACTATCATCTGTATTAGTATTAGTTCTACTATTTACCTATATCTTTAAAGCTAATAAATATCTTTACTATAGGTATATGCATTCTACAGTATTCTATACTTTTCTAATCTCTGTGTAAAAAGTTTTGTTAATAAGTTCTCTTATTGGTACGTTACAAGGTAAGTCTATCTGTCTCACCCACTTTCTTTCCGTTTGCAATGAGTTTTACAACCGGAGGAGCTTAAAGGCTTAAAATATGAGTCCGGTTTGTGGAAAATTTTCTCATTACTAAGTACCACTAGCATAAAAACGGTCTATCTTTAATGCTATCGTCATTCTTAAATTAGGTATTCAACACATTTTGAGACATTTTGTTCACACGTTTTATGAATTTGAGATAGGTGGCCTTTTTAAGGACGATGCATTTTTCGCTCTAGCTGCAGTCACCGGTGATTAGTCAGCAGAAGAAATACATAAAAAGGTTACATAAATAAACAGAACTTTTCTCATTAAGAAAATGTCAGGAAGATTGACAAATATACAACAAGCTGCTCGTTTTAATGGTTGGGAACCTTGTTAGAGAGTGGAGCAGAAATGTCAGTAAACAATCGGTTGTTGGACAAAGATAAGAAAGAAACAGTTCGTTGGTTGAATGGGATTTCGGAACCTTTAGAGTTATCTTGAAGCTTCTATATGTAGAGTAGAGTGGATCTGAATGAAGTCAAGGCAAGACACGTCCTGAATTCCCCGAACTATTTTAAGTTACTTGTCAGCATCTCACTCTATTTTTCTCCCTGGTGTGTCGTTTGAATGGTAAAGATGTTATATGTATAATACACAGGGATTATTTATATTCAGGGGACTCGTTTACTTTGTGCAACAACATTCGATCACACAACACACAAATTGTCTCTAACACAAATAAAAGTTAGTTGCTTTACACTTTACATACCTCATACATATTTTACCCGCATCCTTTACGAACATATTATTATTATCTTTATATGTGTACCAAGTTCCTTGTGTTTAACTACTAATACTAAAGCTATAAAGCTATACACAGTTTCAAGGTTTTTTGTACAGAAAAAGACAATGCATGATGACACAGAAAATAATAGAACAGCATTTCACTTCACACTCTTCGCTGCACAGATGATTAGATTTCATTCGATCCGGTTTCTCATCTGCTGAACAATTAGAGAGAAAATTAAATTCGGTGTGTAGTAAGACAAGGGGCAGAGAAGGAGATAGAAGGTCACAGTTTCTCAACGACTCTTGATACAGGAACAAGTGTCTTTGCTTGTTCTTTTCTTTTGAGTCTTTGTGGCAAGCGGAGTGTCTTACCCGAACTGTGTACCAGCAGTACTGATTTTCAATCTCTGTTGTGAGTGAAAACATTATAATTATCAGTATTTACATATATGAAAATATATCCATCTGTACAATCAGAAATTCTTAACAATTTATTTAGTTTGATAAATTCAAAATTTGTGATTACAATTATTTGTAGGTGAACAAACAAAAAGGAGCAAATATGTCTGTCGATGTAGGAAAGAAGAAGCCCCCAAGTGGTCCCGGAAACTTCACTCATTGGAAAAGACCAAACTCCCGGATGTACATTTACAATTATGAATACGGAGAATCTTACTACCAACCTCAAGTCAGATATCTTGCCAGTATTTCCAGCGAATCGAAAATAAGTACTAGCGTGAGCAGTTCATCATCTTCTTACAGATCATCTGCCCGATCTGCTTCCAGATCTGTGTCCAGCCGAGCTCTCCGTGCAAGCAGTACTCCTCCTGGAGCTCTGAGTTTTATTGAGAGATGGACAAGTGACCCCTTTTACGGTCGCTATGGACCTGCACCCAGCTGGAGTCGGAACCAAATATCTGTAGATGACTCCGTTTCTCTTTTACGGTCGATGAGAGCAAGCTCAGAGTCAAGAATCAACCGTGTTGAAGAATCTTCGGCTCTTTCGTCAGTAACAGCTACTTCAAGGTCGGTCCGTGCCAGTAGTGAAACAAGATTGTCACAATTGGAACAACGGGCTGAGGCTAATGTTAGCCGGTCAAGATGCAGCAGAAATGTACAGAGTTCCTCTGAAACATCCAGCTCAGAAAATATTCGTTCTTTGAGACAACGGGCTAAACTTTGTGCTTCTTCATTGGAGGAGATTTCTAGCTTGAGTTCCAACACAAGGTCGAATATTAGAGAAGCGTTGGCTCGTGCTTCTGAGACATCTGCCCTTGCTACCGCTTACGACGCTTATGCAAAGGATTACCCGCATCAACACGTCGTTTGCCCCCCAAATTGCCCTCTTCACAACGACCCCAATTACAAACGCCGATTTGTTCTTGGAAATCGTTATTTGGATGCGGCTGCTTTGGGTGGATTCGATGTTCTTTACGATCCCGCTAATTCAACTAAACTCGTGAAAAAACTGAGATCTGTCAATGAAACTGAATCCGAAGAAATCTATGCGGAACGATCTTCCGAAATGGAGAGCAGTCGGACTCGCGCGAGATATCAAGAAGCAAGCTGGTAAATCAGCACCAGATTCTTCACCGTTATATCCAGCGAAAATATTCATGCTGAAGACCAGGGTGGCTTGAAATTGCAAACTTTTCAGAACCCTGGAAAGAAAAATGCAGAAGTGAAATCTATTTTGCCGAAAATAATACAAAAGTAAACAAAAGACAATAAATCAAAACATTTTTTCGAAATTATAATATTGACGTTAATAAAATGGCTACCAAAACATAAAACTACTTAAGAACTGAAATACAATCATATCATGGAACATGTAAATATAAGAAAATCGTGTTATTTTGCTCTAAAAATGTCATTCGACTTGGTTTAATTTGTGTTACAATCAATAAAGTCTATTTATGAAATTTATGACCTTTAACGATGTGAAAAAACCAGAAATCATTCAATGTCAATTCATAATTTGTACAATTCTACCTTGGTAGGATTGTGGTATTTATTTTCATTTTCATATTCATTATTATCATTGTTAACAGAATTATTATTAACATCATGGCTTAGTCGCAATCTATTTTAACCACGTCTATTTATACATACCTGCATATAACTGCAACGATTTCACATATCATTTAGTACAATAATGCACGCAATACACTTGTAGGTTTTTGCATTTGCATTTAACTGTACAATTTTTCATAGTTCATCATATGTTACGTAAACCACGCAGCAAAATTAGTGTGTGTATGTTTGTTTATATCCCAATAACACTTAACCACATAACAATAATAATTAATTAATAACATTGTAATCACATACAACTAATGATGTTTCCATTTCTACTAACATGAGTAACCCTTTACAGGAACAAACCAACACAATGAAAGAAACTACATTTATTATGCTGTAATTATTACTATTTAACCTTATTTCTTCATTATTTGTCTACAATAACATTTTATGCACAGAATTCAACAGCGTTTTCCTAGTCTCTATTTGTAAATACACATTTTCATCGTCATTTCTTCATCTTAATTATATGTAACCTATAGCTGTACAATTACATCCTATATTTTATTATGTAATGTGTTTCTATCCTTTTAGTACATGTATATTATGTCACTTAAGTGTATTATTATTAACCACAGCAGTATATTATTTTCCTTAACAATTATGTCACATGAATAGATCATTTAAAATCTGACATCACAGCCGATATTTCACTTCATTGTAATTGTAGTTAATGTAATCTGTTTCGTTAACACTTATAGAATACATTAGTTCATTTATTTTGATACATTTTCTAGAGTTTACTTATTTTTACTTAACCTTTACATTATAGTAATAACACCACGAAAAATCATAAAGCTATTAAGCTACTAGTAGTTGTAGTAGTTATTGTGTTATCGTTGTACACATGCCTTTTAGTGGGTATAAGTGTGTTAAATAAGGGTACTTTACATACACAGGGATTAATATGTTAGTACAGTTAGTGGATTAATCATTTTAGTATGGGTATATGGTATAGAACAATACGTACATTTCCACCTTAACTTACTATCATCAACAAAGTCAATTTCATTAAATAATAATAGTGTGATGTCCTATATAGATAGAATTCATGATTCTACAATTCTAAGTGTTGTAATGGGTTAACCTCTTAAGGTACATAATAATTAATTAATTACACACTATGTAAATGTATTTCTAGAACAGGAAGTCAAAACAGTAAAAGCAAGAGTAAGCAAATCATTTATTTACTAGTAATTAATTAGTCCATTCAAAAATCTTAAGTCACCACAATTATTTCTTCCACTATATAAAATAATTCCTTAGGAAGGTACACAGTATATACTTAGGTAGCCAAATACAGATATTTAAATCATTTTCGCAATTTGTAAAAGCCATGTCTATATTTGAATATTTAAAAACTAAGATGTAGTAAACAATTAATTATAATAATATATTCACAAAGTCAACACGTTAAAATCACAATATCTTTGCAATTAAACCAATAAAATAAATTAGTGTGATTGAATCAACGCCTCATGGATGGATTCAGTTGAGGCATGAGTGACGGGTGTGTCGAGTAGTGTCCATAAGGATACATGGGGTTACCTTGTCCCGATCTGGGGTCTTGGTATTGCCCTTGGGCTGCTGCCGTTCCTGCATGTGAATGACCACCTTGCCCAAACATTTGCATAGCGTGAGTATATCCCGGATAAAACTGAGCTGCAGCAAATTGTGTGTAATGACCATATTGCATCAGATTCACATTGTGGGCCAAAGGAGCATTCGGAGGCAACAGAGATGAAGCACTTTGTCCCGATTGAGAAGATTGTTGTTGGGATGATTGACCAGAGCTAGCGCTGCCACTGTTTCCTGCTGCAGATGAAGAACTTCGTGAAGACTTCGATTTTGAGGATGAGGATGACGATGAAGACGATGTTGCCGCTGCCAGTGACAAAGTTGACGAAGCGATACTGGCATTCGCATTAGAATTCAAAGTATGATTATGACTGGCTAGAGCGCTTATTGGAGCAGGAGCAGCAGACGCAGACCTTGGTGGGTAGTTCGGGGCAGAATGGTTTTGAGAGTGAGCCACTTGATGAGAATAATATTTCTGATAATGAAGATTGTGGTGGTGAGAAGAGATGGGTAATCCGGAAGAGGAAGCAGATGCCATATGGGCAGTTCTCTGCATGTTGATGTTCATCGAGGTCACACTCATGTTGGGCGGTGGAGTCAATGTGTGATGAGGAGATGGAGGAGGTGGGGTCAAGTTCACCGCTGGGGGAGGAATAGATTGACATCGTTCAATTCCACTTGTCAGTTGTTGAAGTTTAGCCAAACTGCAAGCCGGATTGGTACCCGCTGCAGGAGTTACCGAGGAAGATGATGAGGAAGAATGGGAGCGACTGTGGGAAGAGTGGGAACGGTTTTGAGATGAGGAAGAATGATGAGCAGTCAAATGACTTGCTGGCGATGGAGCTACCGCAGCAGGAGCTGAAGGTGTAACTGACGCATGATGTCCGTGGGACGCGGAATTTGAGTGAGATGAGGATTGATGATAAACAGGAAATGGTGAACTAGCAGGAGCGGGATGGCCCATTGAGTTGTGCAAATGTTGATTGTAAGATGCAGCACGGTTATCCATTTGATGTGCAGCTACTAAAATAATTTTTTAAATTAGTACACAAACATAAATTTGTAACATTGTTATGAAATAGAATTCTTTTTACCTTGATTGTGAGAGTTGTGATGATGAGTGTGAGCTTGGGCAGCGTGCGCTTGGGCAGCATGGGCTTGGGCAACGTGGGCTTGTGCAGCATGGGTTTGCGAAGTATGAGCTTGTGGAGCGGGAGACATCGGAGTCATAGTACGCTGCTGAATTACGCTGGTAGCATGACTAACATGTCCCGAATGATGAGATGAATGGTGGGTCACCGTTGTTTGATGCTGTTGGTAATTGATTATTTGTTGTTGCTGCTGGCTTAAAGATTGAGACTGTTGTTGCTGGCTTATAGATTGCGACTGCTGCTGCTGCTGTTGTTGTTGCTGTTGTTGTTGTTGCTGCTGCTGAAGATGATAATGACTCATATTCTGCGGCGAGTTAGCTCCTTGGGGAACATGAGCTTGTACATTGGGATGTGGAGACATCGGTTGCTGATTCATGTTCATTCTCCCAGGAGACATTTGTTGCTGATGCTGCTGATGGCGATAATGAGTTAGATTCTGAGGTGAATTAGACCCCTGGGCCACCATATTTGTACTTCCATGAGGGGACATTTGTTGTTGAAGACTCTGCTGTTGCTGTACTTGTTGCTTCTGCTGACGATGCACTTGGGTCTGTTGTTGTGGTGTTGGAGGTGAGGGGTGATGATGGTAACTTTGTGGTGTGGGAGGAGATGGTTGAGATATACTATGATTATGCATATTTTGCGGAGGAGAAGGGTGATGCATATTCATACTTTGAGGTGTGGCCGGATTCGAATTTGTATAATGATTAATACCTAAAATTCAAGAAAAATCATTTTAGTACATTTGAAAGCGATCAGAATGAAATTGAACATTTAAATGGTAAAATCTTATACTTTGTTGCTGCGGTGTTGGTGGGTTGTTAATATGAAGCTGTTGTGTTTGTTGTTGAGGTTGTGGTGTAGGCGGGTTGCACATAACCATTGGAGAATGAGGAAGCCGACCTCCACTGCAAGATTCGTTATACATTTGCTGTTGATGGTGATGTTGCGAATGGTGATAGTTCTCAACAGATGCAGGTCCATGAGGATGATGTGCTTCTACAGATCCAGCGCTTCCGATTGAATTCGGTGATTCCAAATTTCCCTGTGGGTCCAGGGCTTCAACGCTACCAGGAGGGCAAGATTGGTTGCTGTGGACGTGACCGTACCCTTGGACAGACATACTGTGTTGAGGAGTCATACTAGAGTAACCCATATTATGCATTTCCTGCTGCTGAACGACTTGGCAAGATGATTGTACAGGAGTCGAACCACCAGATGGAATTTGGTTTGAAATCGGGGTTGGTGGAAGAGTTACTAGAAGACAAATAAATTGGCAAATTAGCGGGGCTCGGCGCATTACAGAAATTACTGATGCATTTATATAATGTTAAAACATACCTTTGCGCTGCTGCTGTTGTATTTGTTGTTGCTGATAATTTTGCTGTATAGCACTTGGCTGTTGTGGCTGTTGTGGTGGCATAACCAAAACTGGAGCTCTGGTTGTCGGAGTTTGTGCCAATGGACTCGGTTGCTGTTGTTGTTGAACGCTGCAAGATGGTAAATTTCCACCGCCACTGCTGCAAGATGAAGAGCTTCTATTGTTCGCCTCAGGTTCAAAAACTGTACCATTGCTATTATTTCCACTTCCATTGAGAGGGGGAACACTGGGCTGGCTGCTTAAATCCGAGTCGTCATAGACTGTATTACAGCTAGAAGGACCACTCGGAATAACTCTCATGCTCTCCGAGTCTGGTTCCTTTTGTCTTTCTGGATCCCCTCGAAAATCGTCAAAGTCGGAGCGGAAGTCGTTGTCATTTTCTAATTCAATGTTCGCTTCCATGCTATTTGGCATTTCTTCCATTCCATCAATGATTGATCCGTTGTTAGTGCTGTTGACAGTACTATTGATATCTTTTGCACATATATTATTTGCTAATGTAAAGGCACCATCCATACTATCATTTTTTGACAACTGTGAATTATCCAATTCACTAAAGTCCTGGTCGAAGAAGTCATCATCCATTTTCGACAGTTCTTTCGCAGCAGGAATAAAGGATGCAGCTGAAGGAGTCTTGGTGTTGCAATCGAAGTCTACATTCATATCATTAGAAGTTCCATTTATTTTCTCTTTGTCGAATTCCATGTCTGTTTTCTTGTTTTGTTCATGATGATCGGTTGAACCATTTGTTTCCATTAGATTGAATTCTTGAGGTTGAGTGGTTAAAAGAGAAGAGCTCGGAGCAACAATTGCGACAGGCTTCTTTTTACGCTTTGCACTGGAAGGAGGGGTTCCCCAATATCGATAACCCTTGAATCGACGCATCTTTTTGACTTTTTTAACACTAGGGTTAGTACCACTTCCACTGCTTACTGATGGAGGATTTGAATCTTCCTTAATCTTCTTCTTAGACACTGAACCTACACTACATGGGGAATCAACTTGCAACTGTGTATGTGCAAACGCAGTCATTTTCTTGGCTATTGAATTGGTTAAATCGTCTTCCTCTTCTGGACCATCTATAACACGCTTTGACAAACGACGACTGTATCTTTCAGCTCTGTCCTTCTTTTGTTTCTCGGGATCTACTTTTTCTTTCTCTTTCTCCTTTTCTTTTTCTTCCTTGTCCTTTTCTTCTTTTTCAATTTCAGGGCTACTACTTGCAACCTTATCTTTTTGTACAACATTAACACTTGCCATCTCCAATTTCTTTACCACCACATGTGCTGCCTTGTCCTGCACGATGGTAATCGGCTGCGGAGTTTCTTTAGTTTTAGTAACTCGCTTTTCAATCGGAGAAACTTTAGCTTCTGGCTGTTCAGTATTCTTCTCTTGTTGTACGCTAGTTGCACGAACTGCTAAAGCTTTAACTTTTTCTTCGTTTTGAGAGCTGCGTCGAGATCGTTTTAAACTCACTACAGTTTGAAATTGAGTATGAGCATTTTCTTCTTCTTCCAAGTTGGCAACTTTCTTTGCTCGTGCTTTAAGAACTTTCCCTAGCATTCTGTCTTTAATTTTTTCATCTTGGTCCTCTTCGTCAAAAGAATCTATAGTAGGCTTGCGTTTTCTGCCTCTTTTCCCAGCTAATGCAGGTGACTTGTTGTCCACTACAACTGGTGCAGGTGCCACTATTACTTCAGGTGTAATTACAGTTGCACGTTTTGGTTTCGATGCTGAAGATTTAGACGACTTTCGCGTTGAACTCGACTTCTGAGCTTTGGATGTACTAATTCGTTTGTCCCCATCGCTTCCGTCATCATCATCATCATCGTCGTCATCATCATTATCTTTACCGGCACCGTCGCTGTGACCATCATCATCCTCATCGTTGTCATGTTCATTCTCGCTTCCACTTCCAGTTGTCGGCTCTTCGTTTTCAGTACCTTCATCATCATCATCTTCACTGTCTTTTTCTTCTTCCTCAGTAGTGCTTACTTCGGTTTTAATTACGACAAGATTTGTCTCGCTTTCTTTTTTAGCTTGACTTTTCCTGTCATTCTTATCTGCGGTAGCTTTATTCTTAGCTTGCCTTTTCTGTTTCTTTTCCTCTTTAATCGCGATCTTTTCTATCTTTCTTCTTTTACGTTTGGACTTATCTGGAGATTTAACAACATCAGTAACTCTTTTATCAGGAGAGGATACTGCAGCAGCTACAGGAATCTTGCGGATAGAGGAAGCAGTTTTAGCTACATCTGTAGATTCATTTTGATCAGCAGATCCACTACTGTTATGGTCATCGTCATTGCTACCAAAGTGTGTGTACACAAGAGGTGTCCAGCGCAAAGCCTCTTTGTCCAAAGAAATTCTAGTGCTACTTGCAGCAACCCGAGCAGCATGAGATTCCACAAGTTTCCAATCGACACTGATAGCTAATTTGTAAGTTTTGGGACCCCCATCTGGATCAGGTATTCTCTTAACAAAGTTAAGTAGTTGTAAGGCTGTTGCAATATCTTGACCACACATTCCAGTAGTTTGACTTATTTCCTGCAAAATGAAATACAATTTATAAAGACCAATGAACACAAGACGAATAAAAAATTACCAGATAAAATATAAACATTTCGTTGCTTACATCAATTGTAAGGGAAGGTACTTTCCCCACACGATGTAAATATTCTAACACACATGATTTCCAATATGCATGGTAAGAAACTCTTCCCAATTCTGACAACGGCTTTTCTGGAGTACCCAGTTGTCCCTCCATCTGACTTAAGAGGTAGCCTAAAAATTACAAAAAATTTTGGCATTTGAGCTCAACATTTTTCATTTAGGATGTAAAAATATGTAATTAACTTTAAATAAACAAAACTCACTAAATGCAATCAAGAATCGTCCGAAACCCTGACGCTGATACTGCGGTAATGTCATGATACATGAAACATTGTACTTTTGCTGGCACAACTTCTCTTTCGAAAAATATCCAATGAGATGGCAGCCCTATAAAGAAACATTATGTCAATTCGTTGCATTCATACGCATATGTAAATTAGATCAAGGATTCAATTAAGATTACTTACATATTGATCATTTTTTGTCAGAACGTAAAATAGAAACGGCTCTACATCGTAATAAAGTGTCTTATGATCCAAAAACAACTTTGCCAATAAACACAAGTTTTGGCAGTATATTTTATTCGTATTTCCATCCACCTAAAGAGAAAATATGAATCACATTATGAAGTATTAACTTGTATTAAATAAATACAATAATACAAATCGTCTTGAACAATTCAATTTACCTCGAACACAGATCTATTTTCGCTTCGGTATATTTCTGTTCCCGGAGGATACCTTAACTGGCATTTGTACAGATGTCTTTCTAAAATAGTCTTTGACTTTGTATATTTTAAACAAAATTCACACAAGTATAGTTTATTGAGTCTGAAAACAAAAAATAAAGATTTATAATTAATTTTCTCAATAATAAATTTGATAATTTTAAAAACGTTTAAAAACAATAAATTTGATAATTTTAAAAACGTTTAAAAACAATAAATATCTCACCTAGCGTATTCTTGGGGGTAAGGGGATGAATACCAAGTCTGGATTTCATACTTTCCGAATTCAATAGCTTGTGGACATCTTGCTTGATTTGAGGGAGTTTTCGGTATCATTCCATTTACAGGAGTGGGATGGTTTTCATGGTCCTCACGATTTGATATTCCCATCATCTAAAAATTTAACATGTTAAATGCAAACACAATATGAAAAATGTACATTTACAGCTATTTCATTAAACGAACCATTGAAGCGATAATTACCTCATTTGCTTTCACTTGCGACTTTTTGAAGATATCAAAATCAGTCGCTGTCACTTGTTCGGGTAATGTGATTCCGGCTAAAATTCCAGCTACATATAAAAAAAGAAATCAAGTTAATATTACAAATTTATGATATCTCCGAATAAGCGCTTATTTTGTACAATTTGTTTACGAATGCTGGAAAAATAGTGAAACGCAAAACTGTCATTGCTGTTGTAAGCTTTAAAATTCAAGAACTTAATTAATTGAGTGAGAAAATCTCACCTTTTCGTTCTTCAGTTTGACTTTCGATATCAGACCAATCGTCATTATCGTCACTTAGTTCTCCCGATTGTAACGGCGCATTCTTAGGTGCCTTGGGTTGCAAAACTTTCTCTTGTTCATTCTTAACAGTTTTTTTTGGGGTTTTCGTTGTTGCACTTTTATTCCCCGCACTGCTAAGTGTTTCCTTCTTTCCATTCACTAACTTTTCGGCTTGCTTTTTCTTCTTATTTCCGTCTTTCTCCTGTTTTGTAACCACGGCTTTGTCTTTCTCTTTCTTTACTTTAACTTTCACTTTAGCACTACTACTACTACTACTATCACCCAAAGCTAGTCTTTTCGCTTGTTTCACAGATATGCTAGAGAGAGGAGTACTAACTGGAGTCACCGTTTGTAATCTTAGCTTTCCTTTGCCTTTCTTTACAGGGGTGGTAGTGTTCTTTCCACTTTCTTGGTTTAATTTGGAGTTAACCGTTTTAGTGTTTTTAGAACTCACCGGAGTTACTTTCTCTACTTCACTGGTAGAAACAGTTACCGTTGGCTGCTGCTCCTTTTTTATTAAAGCGGCAGCCCTTTTCCTTCTCGTGGAAGCCGCTGGCGTTGACGGCGATGTTTTAGGAGATTTTACAGGAGAAACGGGGATTTGGACAACAGGAGAAACGGTGGGTACACTAATAATCTTTTTCGTCGGCTTACAGATCTTTGGAGAAGGACTGGAGGGTTTGATTTTTACTGGAGACGCACTTTTACGTCTAGACACTGGAGCCAATACGGTAGTTGCACATTTCGCCGCACTTTCTTTAACCAACTCGGCTACTTTCTTCGCATCCACTTGTGTCATCTTAACAGATCTCTCTAACTTTGTAACAGGTTTTTGTTTAGATTTAGTGTATTTTTTTACAACAGCAGCTTTAGTCGGTGGAGAAGCAACTACTGGACTGGGTTCTGCAACTGCTACCGGCTTCTTTCTCGCTAGACTTGGAGAAACAGATTTTGGATTGATTGGAGCCTTGGGTGTAACCTTTCTAACTCTTTTAGGACTAACAGAACTTTGTTTTACACCACGCTTGGGACTCACTGAAGCTTTCCTTGGCGACTTCTCTTTTTTAATTTTCGCCTTCGAAGGGTTTGCTTCTGTCTCCACTTCGGCTTCGTCGTCAGCATCAACGTCTGCATCCTCGTTCTTCACTTTACGTGGCCTTCCTCTCTTTTCTTGTTTACTTAAAGAAAGTTCAGCACTGTTTGATGATAATTTACTTTCTTCATCTACTCCGTCATCTGAAACAGTTTCCATTTTACTTTGCCTTAAGCTGGAAGAGAGTTTCTGTTTCTTTTTAGGCAGTGGCGACTTTTTTATTTTTTCAGTCTCAACTGGAGGTGAAACAAATGTCTTCACTTCAGAATTTTGTTCTGAAGACGCATCTTCTGCATTTTTTCTTTTCGGAGGACGTCCTCGTTTCTTTACCGTCTCCGAACCACTGTCACCACCTGTCGAAAAATAATCGGTTATCTGACTTTGAGTACTGGATGGAGTGAATGACTTTGGAGGTCTCCCTTTCTTCTTTCCAGACGGAACTTGTACGGACAGCAAAGCATCGCTTGTGGTGGATAAGGATGAAGAAACATTGCTAGCTTCAGCATTTTTCTTGTCACTACTACCACTTCGAACTTTCGAAACAGAAGATTTCTTTTTCAAAGTTTTTACACCATCTTCCGGAGCAGGGGACACCTTAGAAATTTGTTTTTTCTCAGAAGTTATAGCTAAGGGATTTGGCACATTAAGAGTCGGGACATTCACAGAAGTTGAGGAAACACTGGAAGGAGAGGAAGGCTCTTTCTCCTTTTTAATTTTAATTTTCTGAGAAGGAATAACGTTTTGTGGAGGTGTGGGGCTAACTGTAGCTGGAGGAGGAGGCGGAGACGTGTCCAAAGAGACACTTTCTGATATAGTTGGTGGAGCAGAAAATGTTTTTCTGGATTTGACACTTGCGGGCTTTTGTCCAGAGATCATGTCTTTAGGTGGCATACTCAGACTCGAGTCACTCAGTGAACCTTTCTCCTTTTCAATTGAATCTCCTTCATGCGAAGATCCTTCACCGGAACCCGATTTGTCGTTGGGATCCTTCTTAACTGTACAGGACCGTCGTTTACTTGTTGGTGTAAAAAACCGACTAAGAGCATCAATTAACCCTTTAGCAGGCTTTGGCATTCCATTAGCATCTAAATCTCCGTCTGTCTCACTTGCACCAGAATCACATTGTTTCACCAACAAATTATCTTTAGTTACAATACTAGAATCTGAATTACATAAGATTTGTTGACTGTTGTCATGCTCAGACTTCAGGGTTCTGTCTGATGGAACTATTGGCAAACTTTCGTCACTTTTTGGGATTTTTAAATAATTGTACATTTTCATTGAGACAGGTTGTTCATCCTCTTGCTCGGTCTCGGAAAGAGAAAAATACTCTTCCTCTTCTTCAAGTCCTTTTGTATTACTTTGTTCTAACTTACTGCTGTAACTGTCAGCATCCTTAGTACTAATTGTGTTATCTGATGAAACTTTACTCGTAATAGACTGAGACTGACTAGAATTTCTTTTTGCAACGGTTGAAGTTATTTTTGCTGAAGTCCTTCCACGCTTCTTTGGAGGAGATTGACATCGAGAACCTCGTGAAGAGGAAGATGCTCCTTTTTGTAATGAGTCATTACTGCCCGGGATTTGAGAAAGAAGACCTTGATTACATGAGGGACATTTAACAGACTCCGTGCTCTCCTGGTTTCCTTTTGAGATGCATTCCAAATGAACCGCTTTGCCACAGTTATTGCAACAAAGTACGGGCGATTTCTGCAATAGAAACAAAAAGTAAATGTTTATTTTATACTTACAAACAAAACTAAATACAAACATTAAAACCTTAACCGTAAGTGCAACTATACCTTACACAGTTACACATGTCTCTCCGTCAAAAAATATTACCCTTCACTTCATTAAAACTTGTAATAGTACCACTCAAATAATTGTAAATATACAATTTAATTTTTTAATTTTTAATACTTAATTTACAGAATTACAGAACTACAGGCAGACGAAACGTTTATTTCATTCAGACCACTTTTATAGTCACATGAATAGTTCATGTGACTATATTGTGTTATTGGTCTGAATGAAGTAAACGTTATTATTATTATTTATTAATATGCAAAAAGTGGAATTCTTTTATTAGCTATTCTTTTATTATAGCTATTTAGCTAGTTTAAAATAAAATTGCTGTGCAAGAAAAGGAGCAATTAATTTGTAAATGTATTTAATACGGAAGTAACGGCTCACGAATGAATGGATGACTGTTAGTAAACATTGTCATTCTGTTATTGATGCGTTGAAAGAAATTTTGCACATTAATTACAGTTTTAAGTTTGGTACAATCTCCCCCCCCCCCCCATTACCAAATCCTAGATACGCCCTTGCTCGTTCTTGCGAACATAAAAGCCAGAAATCTATATAAAAGTCTCATGAGTCATAGTCATGACTCATGAATGACTTGAATGAATGTGAAAATCCTTTACGATATATTAAGTACATTACACAAAAGACAAAAATACCCGAATGTTTTGTGTTTGTTTCACTAAATCTTACATGTAATTTTACAATGTGTCTCATCTCACCTGAGCGTCTTTTGAAGACTCCTTATTTACTGAAGCTCCGCAGCTGGCACATACAGTATTTTCCGGATTTTCCTTAGAAGAAGCGGGTAAAATAACTCCTGCAGGTAAAACTTCGACTTCCACTATTTCCTGATCCTCAAACGATGTGTCACTTAAAGTATCCTGCTTAGAGCTGATTGATTCGGATGATTTGGTTTTGGTTTCACTCCCTTCCTTGCCACCAGCTTTTACGGTCTCTCCAATGTCACTTCCGACACCAGACATTTTCCGTTTTTCTTTACTGCTAGCGGCTGTGGTCTGCAAAGGAACAAAGCAAAACACCGCATTAATTTTCACTTCCAACACTTAAATCGTTTAAAAAACGTAGAGTTCTCTATTTAAGCACGATACTAAGTACTACCATAATTTTTAATGATGTATCTACACGATCTAATTTATTCTGCAGGAAAATAATAACTTTGATAGATTGCCACCAGCACAGTGACCAGACGGACGGAACAAGCTAACCGAAGCCTTGTTGTGCAGACAGACCATGGCAATATTTTACATAAGTATGTTCACAGTAGCATAGTAGTTCGTTTATAATGCATAACATTATGTATATGCAATAATATCAACTATATCAATTTCACTGTAGTATACGTGAATATGAAATAACGCACTAACAATAAGTACGTCTGCAGCAGATATGTTGATAACACAATCGTATAATGCATTTACAACAAGTAGACACTAGGCACTCCATATAAATTATTTACATTAAATATTTACCTCTTCAGAGGATAACGAAACAATAATATTTTTGCGTTTAGCATAATCTACAAACATGAATGTACTCCACTTATAATGTGCATTTATATAGGCGGAACCGCTATGTGCTATTACTGTCAACTCTCTGGTAACTTACACACGAGACGATATACAACGCAACAACGTACGTAAGCCATGAAAAAGTCTTGCTATATATTTTTTATCCACGACACATGTTTCCTTGTATAGTAAGCGTATTATGTTTTATGTACCATGTGCTAGAGGAGCATATTTTACACAGAGAACATTTTATACTCCAACTTAAACCATATACACGAATAGAAAGAAAAACTGGAATTTAATATGAAGTACTCACGTCAGTATTAAGTATACACATGTAAATGTAATCCACAAGAACAATATCACATGCATCCATGTTTATATTTTATACTACACGGTATAATATGCAGAACTTGTTCAGGTTCTACCATAGAATGAGTTAGTGAGTTGACTGACTGGACTGAACGTGCCCAAACAAAGTTATCACCTCACAAAATCGGTTACGAGATGAATTTGATCGATAGACTTCTCAGGTGAATAAATGTATAATAATAATGTAGTGCAACATTCTATCCTTCATAATATTGTTACGCCACAACAACAGCCACATCATGCATTCATTGCTTTTGCCTTTAGGTGTCTTTAGGGTAAAGAAAATAATATTAAATATGTACATAGATATCGTAAAGAGATACAGATCCATAAGTTGTTGACCAACTGTCTGTACACAGAGTATATTGCTCTAACACTCACAATGAAAAAAACAAACGCACAATATTATATCCATGGTGTGCAATATGGATCATTGTTTTATCTGAAGGATTTATGCAGATAGTCTCTCTGTCTATCTGTTTACTTATGCACCCACGAAACACACACCCCACACTCAAGAGACGACAACACCATCCATTATCCATACGGTAACTTTATTAGCGTATGAATAAAACAGTTACAATAAATAAATAATCATCCACCGGGTATACTCACTTACTGTAATGGATGTGGCTATAATTATAATAATAGCTTTCATTCCTCCGCTTAATTGCTTATTCTCACAACATTTACACTGGGAACGCTAATGCAAGAGTTATGTAGTATTTTACTTTAATTAGATATTCAATTAACATGCTTTTAAAATCATAATTCATTTACAGTTCACCATACAATCGTTCTTAATCGCTATTTGCACTACCCACGTGTTGTTTGCTTCTTAAGCAAATAAATAAAATCATGTGTCTAAGTAAGTAAGGTTTTGTTTGTGTCGATTATCTTCATTGATTTTATTTAACCTTGCCATGTGCTTGTGAACCTTTTTTTACATGATTTTTTGTGTAATTTATTTTTAATTTATTCAAGATCGATGTAAATTACCTTTCAAAGTTACAATATTACTATTATACGTCCAATGCAGCAGCACCCACGTAAAACGATAACTAGTGATGATGCTATTTAGTTAGCTATGATTCATACAAGGATACAATAAAACCTTTAAACGTTAAAAAGAGATTTATACGCAAGAGGGATTGAATTTGGTAAATCTAAATCAACATCAAATGCTAAACTAACAATAAACCTAAATGATTTTCCATGACACACATCCTATAGCTATATGTATTTAGCTCTATATAACCAACCCACTCTTGAAGACACTACTGACTTAAATCAGTTATGGTTGATTGTACATTCAAGAAAAATACTTTCCTAATAAAACGTGTTTCAAGTAAAGTTCTCAATCGTACTAAATAGTAGAATAGGAATAAACACATTATTTTCTATGTACAAATATAGATTTTAGCACGTGCTTCCGTCAACTGCTGTCTCCGTCTGGTTGTCTATGGTAGTGGAGTGTGGGTGAATATTTTTTATGGCAAGTCCGCATACTACGCTGTTGTGTGAAAAACTAAAGACATATTATACAGACACGGTTTATGAAGCACGATATCTGTACAGAGCTTACATAGATTGGCTTATAGCACACAAAACCAGGCAGAACACATGTTAACCAGACAACAGACAGTTTACCGATAAGTAAAAAATATATGACAGACCTCTTGATACAGATACAATAGCACATTGCACTTGTATAAAAAACGGAGATATAGAGCAACATTAAGACTGCCTAATTTATCGTTAACCATACAGAGAGCTGGGAGTTGAACTTTATCTCTCTATCAAAGCCAAAACTGAATAAAACCCCCAACAAGAACAAGCAACAACATCCAAAATTTATTACCGTGCTTCCATACACGTTCAGTATTGTAAACCAAATTGGCTGCCGATTGCACTACTTTTCAGCTCACTTATCATACTACATATCACATTTACCTATTCTCTCTCTCCGTCTGTATAATGTATGTGTAGTCCCAGTCCTAGTAGTATAGTCTCTAACCAATAAACAAAAGTCAGGTTAAACCAAAACTACATACACTTCACGATACGACGGTAGTATTGTCTACCTATCCTGTTTATTATCCGATATAGACAATAATGGTTGAACTAAAAGGTAATAAGCAGTTTAGCTAATGCTAGTAGTAACTCCAAAGGAAATGAAATATTTATTAGTATTATTAAGAACCTACAGCACTGACACTGAATCAACTCTGTAAACATGACTCGAACAGTCAGTTATAGTTACACAAATGCAAAACCTCTTTCTCTCTCTCCAGAACTGCCTGAACTTAGAGAAATGCGTATTAAAAACGCTTCGGTGGTGAATAATGAATAATTCACTGAGCTGAATTCATTATCGTCATTACATTACAGTTAAACGAATTGTACTCAATCATAACAGCAATAAAACTACATGAATAGCTAATAGGAAAAGTCATTCGAGTGCATTGCATTTAATCTCTCACAGAACATAGTTGAATACTATAGCATTACGTAATTTTTGTATAGGTATATACTTTACAAAAAATATAAAGCACATTACGTTACTTTATTTACTACGTTGTAATATATATACATGCATTCTACTTATGGAATTCGGCACAGTGTCTTAAATGTCTTATAAACATAATCTATGCTTTATTTTACATTGCACAGTATTATTATCGTAGCATTAGGCAACGTCAGCGAATCCGTTTAAACATAATATCTCCTTGGGACATACATGTAAAGCTAGTTTTAGTAGATGAATGGTGTTGCTCGTTGCTGGTACAGTAATTTAAATAGCAGTGAATACTTGAATAGAGAATTGGAATATAATTTATCTTCCCAATATTATAATGCAAAGGATAAGGCGAATTGCCTGCAGGTAATGTATGCAAAGAAGAAGAAACTACTAAATGTACTCACTAACGAGTATTGAACGTGGAGTAACACAAAACTATACTACTATAAAGAGTACATATACGGATTATCACAATGATTATAATATTATGCCTAGGTATTGAATGACCCATATTATTCAAATAATATTGTTATTATTATTTAGGTACCTGTCTGTTCTATGCCGCACACTTGTACCTATCCTCTCAGAGAAGTCACAAACTAATTGAGTGGTGAATGCAGTCGAGTTACTAAATAAAAGGCGTACGAACTTCTACTCTACAATTTGAACAGAAAATGAATAATAATATCTGTGTCATGTAATTTGCAGTGTTTTTGTGTATATAAGGAATAAGGATAATGAATGATAAATTATTCGCATTCAGATCCACAGAAAATATTTGTACAATGCATTTTTGTTTGCATACTACACTTACCTAAGCACTAAATAACAATCGTAACAATCTCAAACTCGTTTCCCAATAATAATGCGAATGCATATACAAACATTATAATGCTCTAGTAGTAGTGGTAGTGTCTATAGGTATCTTGTGTATTTATTTACAGTAGTGTTGGGACATTAAGGCATTATTAACGATAATGATAACTCTATCAAAAAAGAATTTCCATTTGTTAATTTAAATGTTCCAAGAACAAAGATATGTCTGGTTAAAAAGTATAATGTGTATACAGGTAGCTTCTTGATATACTTGATTAGTTGAGCTCTCTGAAGATTCAATAAAAACACGATGCAAAAAACTACTAAGGTAAAGAGAGAGAGATGCACAATGTACACCACTGACAGTTACACAGAGGCAACCCCTCTGTAATTTATTAATATTATTATTGTGTTTTGTTTGTGTTGCAGGAAAAATTATAAAATGCAAGACTAGAACATTACAAGCTGCATTGCAGTTGTAAGTTTACAGCCCTAATTGTAGTATACGATATCAAAGGATAGAAGAATGCATTATAATTCGTTTCTCATTATTAACATGACTTCTACCTGCATTGATATAGAAAAAAGAGAATATACACGTGTAGTATATCTATAAAATAAAAATCATACGCTCACTTAACTTATTTAAACATTTGTCTGGGTATATAGGAGAGTTTAATCTAAAAAGTTATGTAGATAATGGACAGCTAATAAAGGTATATAAATATGGGAAAAATACATTACTATGTGATGTTCGTGAAATGTCATGTGCAACTAATATTTTATTATAGTCTCGTCTCTTCTTTAAACTTTTATTATATTGAACAAGGAAATTGTGCAGGACACAAAGCGTAGTGCTTGGTTTCGTGTAAAGATTAGATACACGACATATGGTAAACAATGAATAAAATCGCGTGCAATTTGCATATAACTACCAGCTTGAATGCACTAATCAAACCTGTTAATGTTCACAGATAAGTCGCAACGTAAATATTACTAGTGCTGTACCGTGTAAAATGTACCTTAATGTAATGCACACACAAAATAACACAAGCACCATACAGACAGATATTTGGTATTATAATGATGATAATAATGTAATGTAGGTAGGCACAATCTAATATTAACGTTCACAGTCAAAACAATTGAAATGACAACCCCATTTTCGATGGCACACTGTGAATGTATGTACTATGTACTCATATTAATATACAATCCTACCTATCAGATTATTATCTTTTCCTATACCTAGGTATAGCTATGCTATGACTCTTACAAACCCAAACAGACAATTGCACACAGGACATTATACTGCTATTTATTTTACTGTTTCAATTGTGAGTGCCATTAATTCTGCTTATGAGCTAAATGTATTTTAATATCCAATTCATACCCATCACAAAACACAAACTAATTATTATTCAATCATTCATAGAAAGTTAGTCAGTCAGCCATCAGCACGAATACATTCGAAAATATAATTATCAATGCTATGGACTTATAGGAAGAAACAATAAATTTAGTTTTTAATAGAGGAAAGGGGTTTATATACATACTCTTGATGATTATAAATCAAATGAATGAATATATTTTTGACATCAATTCTTATAGGGGAAATTGAATGGTTGAAACAAATATTGTTTCAAATATTCATAACAATTTGCAACTAGCAATCATAAAATTAATTTCATACTTCAAATCAAGCGTGAAAAATGTAAATAACTGTAGAGTGTGTGGAGTTTTACGTTTTGTGTTTGTGGATTTATGAAACTTTCTTTTAGTTCTTAACAATACATGTAAATACGTGTGTCAAATAATGTTATGTAAATAAAGTGAGTATTCAACACTCAGTTCAAACGAAAGCTTTTTAAAATCTTGTAACAAACACATGCACCCTAAAATGAGTCCTTGCATTCACAACACAACAGCTACTTTCTCTTAACAATAAAATAATCTGCATATGTATATTTTTATTCTCCGATTCTTCTTTCTTCCGTTTTCCCCTCGATATGAGCATATCCATCAATAAAAAGAAGGAACTCTGCTACTTTGTTTTGCTACAGCTACAACCAAATGATATTCTTACACCATACACACATTCTGTTTTCCCTACGGGGTTTATGTTGAATCCCAATCTCAATTTGTCTTCAATCTTTTTCACACTACAATGAACTTGAACCCCGAGTTACAGTTGAACTACAAATACTACAAGGCATTCACGCAATTCACAGTCAAGTTTCTGATCGATTTCGTTACGTTTCAAGGGGTTCTTCAAGCTTTCTTCCTCACTTAAAAGCAAAATGCTAAACCACCCCTTTAGAAATCAATGCGTAGCTTCCTGTTCGTGTCGCGTAAATCGGATAATAAAACTCCAGGGTAGATTTACTTTACACTAACCAAGTTCAAGCACCATATATGTCTCATGAAAATGACACATTCGAGTGAAGGATTTCCAAAGCTTAAAAACACTTGCAACATGTAAGTAAAAGTTTGGATTGCATATGAAATTATTTTTACTGTTGCTCGATTTCGAAGCAAATTATTAATTTTACAATACAACAAATTATACTTCACAAATTGTAATAAGCAGATTTATTGTCCTCTAGGCCAGATTTATACATTATAGGCATCTTTAATTATTTATAACATTTGCAATGATTGCAAGTTAGAATGGAAGAGTACTTTGCAGTATCATTAGAATGTCACCACACACACAGGTCTTGGTCTTACACACATGAACATCTATTAATTAGAAACGATCACGAAACAGCTAAACTCCATTGACAATGACAATCATAACTAACCAACAAACTTGTTTGTTGTTTTCATAAAAAAGTTGCCCATCTCCTTAAATATTTACATGCAAACAACTTGGCCATAATTTGAAAACCTTCTCATGCATCATACACTGCATACTAGGAGGAAAGTGGTAGTGGTAATACACTTCAGATTGTTTTGAAGGATACGTTTGTCATTTATAATGAGACATCTTCTGCGTATATGATAATGAGATAAAATGATACCCCAAGAAATTAGGAATTGACTGGATAGAACTGGACATTTATTCACTTTTGCAATCACAGAAAATTATATGATACAAATGTGAAGGTCAAAAAGAGTTATAAAAAATCTTGTGCAGGTAGGTATGCAATATTTTCTTCATATTTATCACAAAAAAGTACGATTACGATTAAATATAAATGTAGATTCGCAACGAACTAATAAAATTCGACTAACAATAATTCACCTACACAGCAAAGGAAATATATAGAAAACCAATCCATTAAGAGCACTTTACCGGTAACATGAAAAACGCAACATAAAACATGACAGGCAATAGCAGCCTGTAGTAGACATTTCCATGCTTCCGACGATTCAGTATAGATATAAAACCCTCAGAAAGAACACATTTTTCATCTAACCCTCGTAAAACACATATTATTGTCATTTCGGAAAACATTTTCTTACGTATGGACTGCTTGTCGGATTCACAAATGACAATGTACACGTACAAGTACTTATTTATACATGTACATACGTGGAACAATTTATTGAATATCAAATAAACTCGCCAAACAAGAAAATACGACTGTATCGAATTCCCAAGTTGTATCTACAAATTGATGCGCCTGATTAATCTTCTTAGGAATGTCATCTGATCACACTAGTTAGTTTGTTTATGACGACAGCGCATTAACCAATACTTGAATGAGATTCAAGTTCATGCTCAAGAAGTATCCCATCTCGTATTCTTCCATTTTCCAGAATACAAACAAAAGCAAATAACGCATTCTATATACTACCAGCCTATAAGTATACCTAATACACTCACACCTTTTTAAATTTAAGACAAGTATGCGAAACGAGTAACAGTCAGCGTGTTACAAAGACACGAAGTACTGTCTGTAACAGTGATATCATCGATCTCGTCATTTTTAGCCAATCTCCTTCTAGATCGAATAATTCTATGTGTACTACTATACACCCACTTCTCGGGCTATGTGGACAGTCTATACAGGTTTGGTGCTATAACATTCATTATCTGTAGTGTGAATGCTACACCTGGCTCAAGTAGATAATATTTACCAAATGCATGGTGCAAAATATTATTAACTAACTATTCTTTTACGACATTTTTACGTAGATTATTTAGTAATTAGTATTTAGCTAGCCAAACGACTGTGTATGTGAACATCCTCTTGTACTTGACATTTTTTAGGCCTATAGACAGGTTGTATTTTACATGTAACTGCAATACATGTCTCTACATATGAACATTATATCAGCATGTAATGATGTAATATCATATATTCTTTATGCATCCACCACAACACTAACTCCTGAGTGTGCTTTGTATTGTTGATTGTTCGTAGAATGAAATGATGGACTTAAATGCAAAATAAATTGTCAGCTCATTCTTTAAGCATTATGCATGGATGACATGACAGGATGACACAAACACAACGTGTTTTTTGTTCAAAACTCTTTAGCATTCAATTACATTTACCATAGGAGTTTCTTGAAGCTGGCAACTACGATTGCAGTTCTGCTATTCACAAATAAATAACTCTTAGTTAACTAACTACCGTGAACAAAATTCAATTTACAGTTAACCTCTTTTGTAAAAAGCACGAACAACAATTTATTCACACTAATTATTTTAATAACTCGTCATCACTGAAAGATATAGTAGCAATATGCAATAGGTTTTCTGTCTAATGATTTATCACGTAAGGCTATCTGAATTTCTGAATGCAGGTGGATTGCTAGAACATTGAGCAATGTCACGGTTTCGCTAAACAGAACTTAAGCCTGTACGAACTTAACTGAATGGAAACGAAACACAGAAATTCTACGTAGGTAATTAAAGAATGCTCTGTGTATGCACGTCAAAAAGGAACCGGTAATTACTTTGTACTCTTTTACAGATTAGGATTATAGATATCATAATAATAATACACACTTATCAACGTTTGAGAGTGGAAGCTAAAGTAATAACGTGACAGGAGCAGCATAGCTCAGCTCTACTTATTCTACGTAATTATCAAATAAAACAAAAATACTACCTGCTTTTCATTTTTTCCTTTCCAATTTATGCATCCTTTTAAACTTTTAATGGAAGAAGATAGTCCCTAGTCTGAGTTTCCATCTTATTTAAAGATTCCTTCAGTTTGTCTGTATATAAGATTAGACGCACAGATACAAAAAGCGAATACAATTTTTTCACAAGAGTAATAGAGTAAATGCCCTCCAAAAAACTAAGACGCTAAAAACGAATACTTTTACCGTCTATATTAGGGACAATCTAAAGGATTATATAATTCCGACCATGTGAATAAAGGGCAAGCTTTTGATGGAATCTTTGCTAAGTCAAGACTACTACTTAAGTTACTCCTAAAAACTAAAAGAAGCATTTACTCAACTTAAGTTTGAGTTAAGAAAAAGTATTGTTTTATATTGTAATTCTTTATAGTCTCATCTCATCAGTCGTGCCAAGTATATACAAACAGCAAAAAATTCTTTTTTTTCTCCTGACGAGCAAACGAATCTTAGAAGAGAAGCGACAGCCTACTCTACTCAAACATGCAAGTCGCATGAATAACAGATTTCAATTACGACAGAACACATTGAAGAGTAGTACAGTATATACGGACTATAGGGACTACAGATCGCTGACATGATTTTTTTTACAGATCTACATAAACGGCATACCAAAAGTAAGTAAGAGAGACGGACAGTTTATAAACTAATAATAAGTCGTGTCTCAACTTTAGACAGCTCTTAGTCAGAAAACTTCGAGTAAGAACTACGCTTAAACAATTAGAACCGTGTGCACTGAGATAATGGTCCCATTACAATTTAAATGATATGCAATGTTGAATGTGATACAATGCAATGCACATAGGGTGTATTAGATAACACGTACAATATACACATGTACTTATTTTATGAGGCAATAGTAAACCAAATTGTTAACTTCCCTAATTGTATCTGTCTGAACTAGTTTTCATTTCTTTCGATTTACAAAGAATGTAATAAGGGGATGGCACACTATACATGGAAATAACCGGGTCTACGAATTTTTCTGAATTTTTGATATGTTGTAGAGCT
>JABASD010001536.1:0-38541 GCA_019776165.1 Pogonognathellus flavescens
CGTATTTTTCCGTATTTTCCGTATTTTTCCATGCGGAAAAAGAAATTTAATTTCCTGTAAAATACGTGTTTTTCCGTAAATTTCCGAGGTACCTTTCTTCCAGGATTTTCAACCCTGGTGTCAGTATCTTATCCATATTTGTATGCATTTCTATATAACCAATAATAATTACCGCCAGTAAACGCTATATTCATTGAATAGAAAATCTAAACTGTCATTCCATATAATATTCTATACTATAAACGCTTACATTTAATAAAAGCTTTTTATACAATCTTTATATCTAAGGTACTGGTACAAATACTACAAGTTATACATGAGAATCACATTCATAGGAACTACATTTGTATTATTTTTGTCACTAAAAGATTAATGTGTGATCATTTCTATTTGCCATTATCTTTACTTTCTTTTTAGTTGTATTATTAATAAAATCAATTTTTTGACATGACAAATTTTATTACAAAGAAACATTTTGAACAGATGTTATAATTATTGCAGGCACAAAAGGAAGACTATCAATCGAAATGATTACTAGCACAGCTTTTCAGCGCTTGAGTATTACAGTGATCTTATCTTACATTTCAGGCAGTTGGGGATCTGTGGCAAAAGTTGCAGTGACAAGGTAAAATAAAAATTGCAAACTGGAAAAACTGAAAATTCTGTTGCCATTACCTAATTATTCAATTGAAATCTCTTATAGCCCATTGCAAGACTACAATCAAGAATTAAGTAAAATATATACAGATATTTTGAAGAATTATGATACAAGAGTTAGACCGTATGCAGGGGAGCAATCTGTTCTGGTTAATGTCAGTGTGGAATTTCCATCATTAGTTGAGGTTGATGAAAACAAAATGGTAATCTACCATTCTTATAAAGTAGCTTACACTACTTAATAATGAGTTTGATAAGTAGCAGAATGAATTTTGAGACTCTACTATTGTTATAATGAATATTCTTTTTTCTGTAGGGTTTGACTGTGAATTTATTTTTGAGACAAAGTTGGGCTGACCCACGTCTTGCGTATGAAACGGCCTTGCAGAGTATAAACTCTATCACGGTACATATTATTAACCTTTGTGTCAAATTGAAACATAATTAAATTACCTATTCGAATTTGCCGTTTGTTGCAATTTCAGTTATCTGGGCAGAAGGTGATGGAAATCTGGGTTCCTGACACTTTCATAGGAACTGCAAGAAATTCATTTCTTCACCAAATGACAATACCAAATGATGCTGTGAAAATATTTAGAAATGGTACCGTTGTAAGATCGATGAGGTAATAAATATTTGTCTGCTGCCATTTTGTGTAGGTATATAATCAAAAATAAATCAAACTGGACACAACAAATATTTTTGATACCATAAAATTGTTATACTTTCCGAATGCAGATTAACTGTCAGCATTTACTGTCCATTCAGCTATGACTATTTTCCTTTTGATTCACAAACGTGCAATCTGATTTTAGGAAGTCGTAAGTGCCTGCTATACGAAACAAATATTTAATATTTAGATGTGTAGTTTAATAGCAAATTGCCGATATTATATAATAGTTTTGAAGTTTGCATTGACATTGTATACTGACTAGATGCACTGACAACTGAAGATATTGTGTACCAGTGGAAAAATTCTGTTTTTAAATCTGTCTCCTCTACATCCAAAGAATCTGATTTTCATGACAATTCGGATTATTTTCCACATTGTAAGCAATTCCGACTTGTTGGGAAAATATTAATAGAACATGAGCCTGTATTTTCTTACGGTAATCTCTCATACAATACTATATTGAAGATTCTAAAATAAAAATATCTTCCGAGATACAAAGGACAATTTTTAATCATAATATGTTTTTGGGAAAATAATTTTAGGGAGAGTATCGAGATTACATTATCACATGTTACTTCAACGTTCCTGGAGACCTTACATTCCCCGGTTTTATTTTCCAATGGCGATTTTTGGAATTATTTCTCTATTCTCCCTGTGGATCGTTGATTTCAACATTAGTTTGACCATAAATTTATTTTTAGTAATGAAAGTTACTCTAAAAAACTTTTACACAGTTCTTTTTTAATTTCGTTCGTGAGTTGATTTGTCATTCAAATTTCCAGATTGGGTTTATGAATATTTTCATGGCTATACGCTACTTGGGGAAAGATATGCCAACAACCAATGTGAAAACAGCACTTGATACTTATTTTTCTATTTGCTTATTTTTTGTTTGCTCCGCAGCGATTGGTAAGGCTTTTCTCTTCATTCTTTTAAATACTACATTCAATTAATTTAAATTATATTTTAACTTTCAATTTATTTGCAGTTAACTTTTTGAACATGTACTTCGAGAAACAAGTCAGAGATAAAAAGAAAACTCTAAACACTCAAATGGTAAATTATAAAGAAAAGACTGATATATAAAATTCGGTTTTTAGAGTAATGATAATTATAAACAATATTTTTCACATATTTTTATTGTAGACTTTGGAAAATCTTGGAGTTAGAAATAATTCTTTAGCAGAAGAAGACCTAGGAATGATTGGAACTGCTGAAAATGCTTTGCTATACAGGCCCACTACATATAAAATACGCTTATTAACCAAAACTCAAGTTGTTTTCAAATACATCAAGAGAGCTAGTCAGTTGTAAGAAAAACACAAAGAAAACCCCTATTTCTAATTAGTTGTAAAAATTACCATTGTGATTATTTATTTGCAAATGTTTTGTTAGTAGTATTTCACTTGTGGTTATTATTTATTTTTACAGTTTATGTAAGCATGCCAAATGGATACTTCCCATAATATTCGTTTTGGCGGATATCATTTACTTCGTCTCTAACAAAAAAAATGTCGTGATGGATGAATCTCTATTTGACGAAGAAGTTTATACTCTGTGAAATAGTGGAATGGGACACAATAGATCCTACAGTAACTATATAGCGGTCTGTTTTTCTGCATTAATTAATTCTAACAATTTTTTTAATTTGTTCTATTATTCGCATTATTATTTGTTTCTATTTGAGTTATACAATATTATATAGCAGTATCAGATTTGACATTGCAAACGCTAACAATTTATACATAGTATGGCAAATAGGAAAGACGTGAAAATAAAATTATAGATTTTTCTTGCAATGAATTTGAACGAAAAAGCATTATTTCTCTAACTTACCCAAATTAATGGTAAGTTTTAGTTAAGAGCCAAATTGACGTAAACATGTCATCTTTTTAAAAATAGAACAAATATGAATTGACAATATTATTAAAATACGTATATATATAGGCATAGTATTCATTTTAAACATTTATATATTTTTATTTCATATTAATATCTTAATGTCATATTGTCTGAATGACAGACAAATGCAAGCAGTATTTTCTTGATTCATTAATGGAAATTTACCCATTGACTCAGCTCATACTACCATAATTATTTTAATTTATTCCCTATAAAGCATCATAATATATGCATCGTATCTTATTACTCTGCTAAACTTGCAAATAATCTGTTTTAACATTATATATGTACTTCAGTTCTTATACTTATTTTCCCAGCGACTCATTTTTTTAAATAAGTGGTAATGAAAATTTATCCAATGCCACAATCGAGCAAGGCCAAATCATGACAGACTGACCAAGTTCTTATCTCGTTGACCTGCATGTTATCTCAAATCTCATTCTCCAACAAATCTCGACAAATTATTAATCAACTGCTTGCGTTAATTCCTATGTTATTTTTTATATATTATTCATCTGCATACTCAATGGCGTATCTACTTAATGGGTCACAGGGCTTGAACCCCCTTCCAAAATTCCAGAAAAATCGGTTATTTTGCAAAAAATTGAGCAAATTTTCTGTACAATGTTTTTCAAAAATTTGTCTTTGAGTTCCCTTGAAAATCCTTGACTGCCGAATTCTAGATACGTCCCGGTATATGTACTTCTGTATTTGTAGTATTCATGCATGATGAATTTAAGTGACAAGATGATTTTCACGCTAAAAAGAAAAACATTGCGTAATTATAAGCTGTGTGATTATAAATATTCAGTTCAAACGTTTTATTGAGCAACTTTCACAAATGTATGAACTTGTGTTATTAGTTATTATGGAACTGTGTAGGATGGAATGTACCTAACAATTTAGCGATAAATAAAATCAAAGGGTTAAAAATTATAGTAATTTTCTAAATTTGTTTTTCCACTGCAGAAATTGTAATAATCTATTACTTCCGCGAAGTATTTTAAGCTTTCTTTTAAAATGTGACATAACCTTTACAAATGCTAAGGTGAGATTGAGTGAATAATATTTCTCAATTTATTTAGTTTTTTCTGATATTTTTACCCTGACCCTGATGATGCGATAATTTTAGCACGAGCACCTTTATGTGATGTCAGTGATGAGAAATATAATGAAGAATTGAAGACAGTGAAAAATGTCAAAGTCCACGAAGAAAACACCATTATCCTTATCTTTGTAGTGTTAAAAAATTATTTGCAGTATAGTTGTGGTAGTAAGTTTCTATACGAGTTGTTAAATTAATTTCTTGCACTTCCAACAGTGTTTCAGTACTCAGCGTAATAAGATAATTGCAAATTATTTGGCTATTGCTCGCTTGACGTGGTCAAGCTAACATAGATAATAAACCTTTATTACAAATAAACGAAAAGAAAAATTAACGAATAAACTTTTTGAGCGTTTCTATTTCAAAAATTAGATAGATTCAAAATACGGTTAGGTAATACAATTAATAGTAATAAAGTAATAATGCGTTATTTGCAGTTTCTGATTCTCAGTTGCAGTTTCATAGGACTGTGGCAATCTGCAGTAGCAGGGTAAGTCACTTACTCTTTCCTTCACAAATAAAATTACTATTATTACTAATTGCCTGTTTAATGTTATTTATCTCCTGCAATATTTCTACAAATTGCTTATGGGAATGTATAGAGTAACGGAAAATGATTCTAAAACCATTTTGGATAACCTATTTTCTAACTCAACGGGCTACGATAAAAGATTTCGTCCCTTCTATGGAGGTAATTTTTTCGTATATTATTATCGTGATCAAAATATTTAATTGTCTTTATGGGTTTTAATTTAATTTTGGTTTTAATGTTCAGTTAAACCTTTCGACATAAAAGTCAGCGCATATATTCTGGACATGTACGACATAAACGAATTGTCGCATGTAAGTGAAGCTTATTGTTTCAATTAATATTGCTTTATTATGACCGTTGTTCTAAACTTTTTTTAAATTCATGGTTTTTAGCAATTTACTGTGAATATGTATTTACGTGAGGAATGGGTTGACCCACGTTTAACTTTTCAACCTAGACCAGGTCGCGACTATCTTTTTGTAAGTTACAAAACAATTAATAATTATTCGTTCACGTGCATAGGTACATTTTACATTGCGTAATTTAAGGTTTTGATTTACGGTGTATAATGAGTTGTAAAGTTTGAGCATCTGATTATGTAAAATGCGATGAATTTGTTCATATTCAGCTGGAACCAGAAGTTGCTAAGAACCTTTGGGTGCCCGATACGTTTATTGTGAATGAAAGAATTGCAAGCATCCATTCGTTTACCAAAACCAATCAATTCCATCGCTTAAAATCTGATGGGTCCATTCTTCGCTCTACAAGGTTAGTGACTAATTTAACAAGTAAATATATGACACTTTATTCACTGTGTTCAAGGCCAGAGTTGAAAAGGAATATAATATCGTATTAAGATTTGCATGAATATGAATATTCCTATGTAAAGACGACGGTTGAACAGTACTGATACATTGCCCTGCCTATAAAAAATTAGGATGAATTAGTTTTCTCATGTGGATGTAAATTTATGTGTAATATTTTTACTTGGCTTTTGTAAATGTGAAGGGTTACTGTTACCGCATCCTGTTTTATGGACCTCAAATGGTTCCCTTTTGATAGACACACCTGCTCCATAAATTTGGAAAGCTGTAAGAATATTTTACTAAAATAAAATGGAACAAAGCATCCTTGTTTAAGTGTTAATATTAATTAATAGTAGTCTTATCGTTTCAAATTTTTTGTTTTAAATGCAGACGGATACTCGAACGACGATTTTACATATCATTTTGCATCCGATAAAGTCGGCGTGTCGAAGAATGCTAGATCCTTGATAAAGTTCAGTGTAATGGCAGTGAAGACAAATCATGCGAGTGAGAAGGTAAAGGACACGGTATACTCTCAATGTGCAGTTGAGTTTTTCCTGAAAAGGAACCCACTTCGGTATTTCCAGGATATTTATTTCCCTGCAATCATTCTACCTATCGTTGCTTTCATTACGTTGTGTACGGGAACCCTACAAGCAAGAGTTCATCTTAGCGTCTTATGTGTAAATAATTTTCATATAGTCACAAATAACGTTAGATCCTTGTTTAAATATTTTCAGGGAAATTAATTCATTAATAATTGTTTTTAGATGATTGCAATGGTGCTTTTTCAGACACTGACTTCTACAGCAATGCCACAAGTGTCTTACCAAACGGCTTTGGACTTTTATGTTTTTAACAGCTCAGTAATGATTTTTAATGCTGTTCTGGGTAAAATGTTATTACAGTTTGATTCTACCTTAAAGAAAATTTTAGAAATGTATCTGCATACTAATAATTAAAATTTTGTTTTTATCTTAAGTGAATTTCTTGGTGTACTTCTTCATGGAGCCAAAAGATTCCGATGTAAACATAAATAATTTTGCAGCTTTATATTAACTGCTAATAATTTCATATTTTTTTACTCATTATACTTTCTTAGAGGATTTTGTAATGATTATTATAATTGTATAGCAGGTGCAATTGAGACCTGTAAATGGAACAACTGACGACACATCTGATATTCCCTCAGATTTCAAAATGGGACGACCACGATCTTCTAGTAGAATCCAGCAAGTCATTTTTGGGTAAATAATACTAATAATATAATACTAATATATTTTTTTTAATGTTTTTTCATATCGCATACAAGAAAGTTGATAAATGATGTAATTTTTTTCTTCAAACAGAATGTGCGAAAAAACTAAATACACGATGCCATTCTTTTTTGTCGTTTTTAATGTTATTTATTGGCCAGTCGTTCTCATCGCTTCTAACACAATGCCAGATGATTTCATATTAATGGAAGACCACAGGAGCAGCTAGTTAGTTAAATTGACTTTTAATTTACAATTAACAATATATTATAATCACAATTTTGCGATGTAAAATTGAGTAATAAATAAAAATCATTATTCTGAATGGCTTCTGTCAGTTCTGTGTTACAACACAATGATAATTGTTTTTTACTCTTCGTGCTAATAAAATATTAAGATGACAAGGTTTTGTATCTCTACACGCAATCATGTTATTTGTATCCTGAGAAAATGCCTTTCATTTTCATTATTCGTATTTCGAGAAAAAATTAGTTGTAAACAAATAATTCACAAAGGAAACTAAACAAGAAATGATACTTTTTCTACAATGTATGTTTTAATTTTTAAATAGTAATTATATCAATGGCGTATCTAGAAATTTTTAATGGAGGGTTCGGATACCAAAAACCACAGCCAAGTAACCTCTTATTCCTTGAGTGGTTTAAACCCGGTGAAATCATACGTAGATACTCCCTTGAATTGTATGTAGATAAGATGCTTCATTTATGTATTTACCTTTGTATTTGTTTAATACAAAGCATATTGAAGCATGAACGAATAAATTATTATTAATAATTTCCCCTTTTTTGTAGTGAAATATTTAGAAAAGCTTTTATTATAATTGCAAAAGAACAATTAGATGGGTTGTTACAATTGAAAAGGTAACCAAGAGTGTGGAAGAATTGATCGTGTAAAATATTCCAGATCGAAATCCAAAAGGATAACAGCACTCCAAACGATACTTCAAATGTTCTTTTCGGCTCTGAAAATTAGCTTCGAATTTATATTTGCTGTTACGTACCAAACCTTTGCTCCAAGAAATTTTAAATTGTGTGGATGCTTCAAATACACTACCCATGTTAGTTAAAAGAAGAATAAAAGATATAATATAATGGGATGCAGGTAAGAGATTAGTCAGATTAAATATAAGTCCTGTTGGAGTTGATAAACCAACAAATCTTATGGTAGTGAAAGTTAAAGTACACAATTGAGCAATTCTAACAAATTTGGCAATGAAAAGTAGTGCCGAAAATACATCGTTGTAAATATCTATCAAGTAATCCAATTTACAGAATTGATCCATGGAAAATTCTAGTACTTTCTCCAAAGATTCGCTGTTGATGGATTTATTCATTTGTATTTGATCTTCGTTAGTAAAACCCTGTCGGGGAAATGTGATCAACATTATACAGTTTTTTATGCTTCTGGAAAAAATTATTCCTATTCCCTCAAAGTAAAAAATGAATAGATATAAAAAATAAAACATGAGAAATTGTACAACCACTAACGAGAAATACCACATAACTTGGTCTAAAACTGGGTTTTCAACCTTCAATGTTTCCGGTGAAACAGAATAAATATAAGGGAAACCTCGGGGGGATTCCATATGATTCAGCAGCAAAAGGATGGTTACAGAAACAGAGTAAAAAGCTATGAATAAAACAAAACGCACAGTAAATTTTTCATCATTTTTTCTAATTTCCTTGAGTAACTCCTGATTTTCGGCAAACAAATTATCATCTCCTGTAAATTAAATTAAATCTAAAATCAAATATTAAACACTAATATTATTGTCCTCAAGCACGTAACCAGGATTATAAGTTGGGGGATGCACACCATTTAGTAACCCAATAACAACTCATTTCAATGTGACCCCAGGCTTTAATGGTAACAATTTACTAGTGAATTGTAAAAACCGAATCTACAAGTTCCAATTGCCCCCTGGATACGTAAATGCCTTTATTTTCATACAATTATCTAATTATCATATATTTATGGATTATTAGACAATTGTTAATATTATAATCATATACTTAGCTTACCTTTGTAAATATCCATTTCAACTTTTTCCCACTGTGTAAATAAGTTACAAATTTTTTCTCCTTTCAGTTTGCAAATCACAGCAATCATAAAAACGTAGAATGAAAAAAGGCCCCAAACTGACAAAGATATTAATTCTACAACAACTGATGTAGTAATTATTTCGGAATTGTCGATGAAATTAATGACCACAAAACGAATTAGCTGCACTATTTCAAATAGAAAGTATAGTGTAGCCCACATTGTTAAAATCCAACTACTCCAATAAAAATATCCTGCCTTACAGTACAAAGTGATATTATAACCACGATTTCCTGGTTGTAAATTGGAAGAATCTCTTTCCATAGAAGCATCATTTTCTTTAATCTTTAAAATTGGAACTCTTTTGTAAGGAAAAATCCCTACATAAGACAATAACCGTAGACTATTTGTGTACAATGAAATTGTACTGAAGTCTTCAGATGTTGGACACATTTTAACTAAATAATTCGTCACAAGTAATAATAAACAATTGTTATTATTAAAATTTAAATTACAGATTGGATTTTGGGCTCACAAGCACTAAATGTTTCTCCGACCGTCCTTTGTAAAAATTTGAACATTACTAAATTAATTAAATTGAATAGCAAATAGATATCAATTTCGAACTTGTATTTTGTTCGCAAGATGTTCATTTGCGCATATAATACTATAAATGATATTATTATTATCATTAATTAGTAAACAAAGGAGTAAGGCTTTGAAGATAATTCTAAGTTAAAAGTATCGTTCTAATTGCAACACGCCATAGGTAAACCAGCGAACACATTATGTTAGTATGCATCTGATTGTGATTATATTACGAAATAACATGAATTTCTAGTAATGGCTGGGCTTGGTCACTCCAATGACTCCACTTATCTTTTCTTTGTCTATTTATTCAAGTGCGTATCTAGGATTTGGTAATGTCAAGAACTCAAATTTTGTCATTTTTGGGCTCTGAGCCTCCTATAGAAGACTTGAGCCCCCATTACAAAATCCTAGATATGCCCTTGGTTAAGAGTTATTATACAATAATGTATACGAAGAATTAAATTATATGATGCGCCAATGGTGTATTTAGAGGGGAGGTCACAGGGGTGTTTGAGATTTTTCAAACCCCCAAATTTTTCCAACACGCACTACATATTTTGAAATTTTCTTAAAAAACAAACTAAAAGTACAAAATTTATTTCCAAAATAACAAAGCGACAATTTTCGTGTTATGCGCAAATCCTGTGTTTTTAGGTGTATTTTTTGTCCATATTTTTCCGCTAAGAGAGTATAATAAGGGCATTTATTAGCTTAAAATGACTGATGTGATGTGACCTACCTAAGTGGCCATCCTAGTTACGCGCCTGTAATTCGCTAGTGCCAAAGTGCCTCCAATATTTGCCAATAATAATTTCCAATGTCATTAATAAAGACTCAGTATTATACCCTATTTAAAATATTTTTGTTTTTGGATAGGTGTTGATAACATTATTGCTTCAAAAATTGATGTCAATTTATTGTGTGAGTAAAATCAATATTATTTTTTGGCAAATAGGAAGAATGTTTAACAGTGTCTAGTACCGATGTAACATGTACATATTGAATAGAAGTAAGGAACAAATAAATACTAGTATAAAAGTTAACAAACCATTTGCAAATATCTGCTCCTTTTCATATATTAAAATGTGAAGTAGATGCTAAGTTATTTTTGTTTCAACAGTAAAATTACCATGTAAAAACTTTATTATTGCAATTAATTATCTATACTACATTGCATTAAGTAGAGAGTTAGAATAGAGTAGAGCATTCATTTAATAATTAATCAACCTACGTAATTCCATGCATGTGGAAATGACTATTTTTACACCTTCACCGTACCATTGACGTACTTTTTCGGCTTAAGAATGTTTCATTTCATTCATTCATTTCAGGACCTACCTTTATGACTCACTATATAAATTCACCATTAGGATTTACTTTAGCCACATAAGCAATTCTGCATTAGTCACGATCATGTTTTTCATATGGTAGATTCAGGATTCTGCATATCCATGTGGTAGTGTATATGTAAAAAATATCATACAGGAAAGTTTCCCAGACACATCGCTTGTAAAGGAGGTATTCAATTCAGACAACTTTATTCTACGTCATTATCCGTTTATAGTTATATGTGTCATCCAATGTGCGAAATTGTAAATAATGAAAGTTGTTTCCGTCGTTGCAGCATCCAGAGCATTGCCATTTGTCCCAATGCAAAGCTGAACACATTCAAACACGACATTATGTATTATATCCAGCCATATTTGTAGCTATCTGTATGTACAGTATAAACACAAATAACCAATTTCTATACGTACACAATGAAAAGTGAAATCCCAACCATCATTTCATACTTTTATAGTCTATAGTCACCCTAGTGCATGTGGTTAGAGGATTAGATTATTACATTAATACTAATACACGTATAGATCTACGTGTCATTAACTTGCTAAGCTAAGCTAATAATGAGTAGTAGAAGTACGTACGTACTACAGAAAATACAGGTCAAATTTGCTAAATGTGACTAAGGGACATTATTATTTTACATTATTTTTTTAGCAGCGAAATTTGTGTATTCAACAAGTTACCTTCTAACGTTGGCTCGTTAATGAGAGTGTCTTTAAATTCAGTTTATTATATTTCACATAAAATCTGGCAAAATATTTTAAGTGTTTCGCTAAGTACTAAGTAGGTAGGTAGGTTGGATGTGCTCTTATAGACATTGATGTCATAAATATTGAACTAAAGTAAGCCGCACTACCTATAAGAGAAGCCAAAGCTAAGCAAAGTGTTAGGGAAACTGTTGCAGAGTAGCTTTTGCGTTGTGTCTGTTCGGAAGTGTTGTGTATAAAGAGATTGTAGAGTAGAGTGTGTAGAGTTTGTAGTGTAGTAGAGCAAGTAACAGAATCGTTCAGGCAGTTGTAAAGCTGTAATGTCTGTGAATGAGAAAAATACAGCAAAGTGCCAAGAAAACAGCATGAAAGAATTCCTTACTCACATTACTGTTCTACAAGTCCCGTCCACGTGAACATTACTCTTATCTTATATTAGGTCAGGTGTATTCATTTTGATATTTTCATTTTGTATAAACCGTAACATCAGTTATTTGTGCAAAGATTTTTGGAAAAGGCTCATGATATTGTACGTGTGGTTAAAACAAAATATATTTTGGTTTCCCGAGAAGACTTTATCATTCAACCAGACCAGGTTTAACAAATATTGGTTGTATTTCAAGTTTCAGCTGATTCTTCTTTACATTGCCGTTCAGTCACAGGCAATTAAACTTAAATGCACTTTTACACGGTTTAGTGTACTTACAACTCATAGGGCCTATTTATTTCAAGAGTTCTATACGAACAGTATCAAGTTTGCAAGTGACAGTTTATTCGTATCATTACTACCCTACATTACGCACCTCTGTATAACTGCAGACTTCATTTAGTATATCTCCTACAATTTGTCATCGTTGTTTTTATTTATATAGTGATTAATGAATTGTCTTGTCTGTTTACCATTTTATGAAGGGGAGGAAGTCAAATATCCACTCTGTGCCAAATCGTTTCTTGTTGTTGTAATTAGAAATTGTCAAAGAGTTGATTGTGTGCTAAATAAAGTTTAAGTGATCTTCTTCTGATCTTTAGAGGATTTACTTGCGGTGCTGTTGTGCATATGTCATAATAGCGGCTCAGACCATTTATCCTGTACCTGATCCTGTCTGATTAAGAGTCAGCCAAGTCAAAGAAAGTCTTTTGTGTATTTCACACTGCCAAAATAAATAAATTGAAATAACAAGGCGGAGATTGCCAGAAGCACGTACTTATTGTAATATTGCTCTAACTTATATGTCCAATGAATGGGATACATGAAAGAGTTACATAATATATTCACTTAAACAAAAGGACGCCAGTATTTATTGAGATTGAGACAAATCTATTTTATACACAACAAAATCTATACGCGTAAAAATAAGGAATTACGATTATAATAGTCTCCAGGAAAAATAAATCAAACTCGAGGAAACTTCGGAATCTATACTTCGCATATCCAAATACCAATACATAAAATATTATTGTTGTAGTTAACTACAATAAATATACAATCTAATACAACCTGACTGTACGCAGTGTTTATTTGTTTTGCTGTGATTAATGGATCCTCCCGTTTACAACCCGGTAAGAATTCATAGAATAGTAGTAAACATATAGCACATAGAATTTATGTATTTCGATTTCAGATTTAAGCGAAATATTGCCGTTTATGTGATAATGACATGGCTTATTGAAATATTTGTAGTCGATACCATACACGGGGTATATCAATGGGGGATTTCGACCTGGTCGATTGGTCCGTGTACAAGGAAAAATTAATCCGAACGCTCACACGTAAGAAAATAGTGATAGCAAATAGTTTTATACTTGCAAGAAATTAAAATATCAAAAGTATTAATATTTTCATGCGACTTGTTTTAACAGATTTTCAATAAACTTGCAATGTGGTCCAAGTTCAAGTCACGATGATGTGGCTTTACATATCAATCCCCGATTTACAGAAAATGCGGTGATCAGAAACTCAAAAAATTACTCCAGTTGGGGAAATGAGGAAAGACATGGAATGTCCTTTCCATTTATTCCTGGTCAAAGTTTTGAAATTATGGTTATGTGTGAGTCTCAACAATTTAAGGTCAGTGTTGTCAATTGCCTATCTGTATACAATTTTTATTTTATACACTACATAATAAAAAGTAACTCGTTCAGTCTTGAAAAATGAATATTTTTACATTTAGGTTGCAATTAATGGTCAACACTTCACAGAATATAACCACAGAGTTCCAGTAGAAAGAATTACCACGATATCTATCGACGGAGACATAACAATCGCTTTAATTCAATTTGAAGGCTCGAGTGCCGGAGGAGTAGGATATGCACCATCCGCTCCGCCAGTAGGAACTGCTGCAGGTGGGATGCCACCTTATCCCCCTTCCGGAGCTGGAGGAATGCCAATGGGATTTGTATCACCACCTTATTCGGCAACTCCACCACAATCCGGATATCCACCACCCAGTGCTGGTGGCTATCCACCACCCAATGCTGGTGGCTACCCACCACCTCCTCACGCTGCTGGCGGAGGGTATCCACCGCCAAATCCGGGTGGATATCCTCCCCCAAATGCTGGTTATCCGCAAGGAGCATACGGAGCACCAGGACCATACCCTCAACAACCGGGAGGCTACCCTCCAGCTGGCTACCCGGTAAATATATTTATGTTTTTAATATGCCGTACTGTTTAAATGAACTTACTGAAAATGCACTTGTCTCTGTAAACTTAAAAAATTGTTTTTCTTGACGATACGACTATACTAACTACAATCAATCAAGCATGATTCTTCTGTAGTGATCTTCCATGTGGTGGTTATACTGTTACTACTACAATTTAGTTTTGCATGCAACATTTTAATTATTTTTATTGCAAACATTTTGTGCTATTATTTGTTACTGACCTCTGAACCCCCAAATAATATTTCTCAAGCCCCCGATTTCAGATCTTTAAATATGCCCTTGATACTATTGATTTCTCTATTTAAACGTAACCCTTATAATAAAGCATGCTTTAAATCACTTACAAATACAAATGAATGTGTATCCATCAGCTGCATTAGGGAAATTAATCTGTTCTGATTTTAAACGAGATATTATTTTACATTTATAGCAACAAGGGTATCCTGAAGGACAACATGGAACAAAAAGTGGCGGCGGTATAATGGGTAGTGCTGGCAAATTACTTGCTGGTGGATTAGCTGGAGTTGGTCTAGCAAAAGTAGCTGTAAGTGAATAAATTGTAAAAGCTGAAAGGAAATACATGTAATACACTGTTGTAACTAAAATAAATGTGCACTATTTAACTGTTATTATGTGAATATTTTCAGAACAAAATTCCGGGGATGGGAGGTCATGGTCACGGTGGTCACGGCGGTGGCTTTCCAATGGGTGGTCTTGGTCATGGAGGACATCATGGTGGTGGTGGTGGTGGCGGAGGAGGAGGACTTGGAGGACTCGGTGGTATTTTGGGTGGCGCTGCAGCTTTAGGTCTTGGAGGAGCAGTTGCAGTAAGCAAATATATTTACATTCTGAATAGGATTAACATTTTCCATTTACTATAATGTTAATTACAATGAGTTATTTAATTTTTATTAATAGGGAAAAGCTCTTAAAGGTCACAAAAAGAAGAACAAGCTTTTAAAATACGGAGTTCCCCTGGCCGGTGTCGGTTTAGGTGGTTATGCTCTTAAAAAAGGTATGAAAGGGTTTAAGGGTCATGGGCATGGGCATGGGTCATCCTCATCAAGTAGTTATTCTTCTGACAGCGATTAAAGCTATAAAGTTAAAGCTTGTTCAACAGTCCATCCAAACGAATGTCTACAGACACTTTTCTAATCACACTCTAACAAAAAAAAACTCATAATTTTTTTGAAGCTTAGCCCCTTCTTTCTCCACAACGTGCGAATTTCATTACTTAATTACATCTTGTAATTCAAATAGGTATATGTACCTCGATCGAATCGTAATTTTTTAAATTATGTCTGCTGTCAAGTCAAAAGGACATGCAGCTGAGATGTTAATATATAAATATGGATATCTACCATAATAATCGTACATACAGAGACTATATTATCGGCAATTGTCAAGTATTCCAAAGAAAATTATTGCCAAAACATTGTTCTACTGTAACAAAGTGCTAGACACAAAGAAGAAATATCAATATTGGTAGATATATACTTACATAGAATACTAATATTTATAAAAAGGATTGCTTCCTGCTCTCGCTAAACTAAACTGATTTACCACTTACAAGGTAAACGTACAATTTTTACATGACTGGCTAAATATTGTACAGTATTGCGAATTTGCGATTGTGAAAGATAGGCGTACTTTACATAACGATAAATCTCAACTATTTATAAATGTGTTTAGTGCATATATACCTAGGTGCTCTATATAATACCTAATATATGATGAAATTGTTTTTATGTACCAAAATTACTGTTAAAATATAAAAATGACTGATACTGATCAATCTATTGAAATTATAACTGAAATGAATTTATGGGTGGATATTAAACGGAATCAACACAATAATTTTTCAGGCTTTTTTATGTCGTGTGGGTTATTTGCAATTTTTAATTTAGTTCCTTGCCTACTTTGTACCTAACCCTATATAACCAAAGTCTCTGAACTCGAAACAAAAATCGACCTGTATAACTTTTTGAAGTCAATTGTTCAGTGTTCATTGACGGATAATCTGTTAAAGCAAATAATAATATTTTAAGTCTATATAAAGGTTTCTTACAAACAATTATCTGAAAGTATTAACTGTACTAGAATAGTGTATTATAATGTCCACAAGTATTTACTGTCAAAACCTCAAAACTATTAAAGGGATTATTTTATTAAAACAAGAAATCGCAAAACCGTCTGCCTTATCATTTTTACTCACTCCTTCCCGTCATCGCATCTTGTCACGCAATAAAAAATTATTTGCACAAATTATCATAAAACAAATTTTGCCGTTTTTGGGCTTTCAGCTCCCCCCAGACGGCTCGAGCCCCCCATACAAATTTCTAGATACGCCCCTGAATGTAGCTTAAATCATAATTCAATTCTTTATTTTAAACTGCACCATATACATCAAACCAATTAATGCTCAATCAGATAATAAAATAATAATGAGAATCCAGCCAGAGAGGTATGTACATTTGTAATTTAAAAAATTATCCCTTACACGCAAGGGCGTATATAGGATTCCAAAATAGGAGGGAAGAATAGAAAAATAGAGGTAAGAGGCAATAAATGGCCGCAAATTTTCGTCAAAAACAATTTTTCCAGAATCTGGGGGAATCAAGCCTGATGAGCCCATATGCAGATACGCCCTTGAGTTTAGTCAGTACAAGAAAAAGAGTAAATTATTGCTCTGACAGTGGCATATCATATCTATGTACGGGCTCGCCGGCTTGAGCCTCCCCACATTTCGGAAGAAAGTTTGTCAAAATTTTATTTTGCGGCCGAGGGCAGCAAATTATTGCATTAAACCTCTCTCGGACGACTCGAGCCCCCCATTACAAAATCCTTGATACGCCCTTGTGCTCTATGTATATGGAACCAGAATGATTAATAAATAAATAAAATAGGTAAACTGACAAAACAATCATGATTTATGGTGCAATTGTAAATATTGTGCAATTAATAAGCAAATGTTAGAAAGATACTGATAAACAAATCTTTTGTCAATTTTTATTTTATTTTTAAGCACATCAAAATTCAGCTGTGGCTGTAAGAAAACTATCGCAATTTCAAGGCTACATAAAATATGTTATCATCGACTGCCACATGATTGTAGTAGAATACAATCATTTATAAACTGCATGGATTAATTACGGGATAAATTATGTTATAAACAGGGATCATCAATTGGATATAATTTCGCAAATTCAGCAGGGCGTTGCCCAGACTTTCTCCAGTATTTTCGTTGTGCTGGGAAAGTGTCTGTTCTGAAGACTGAAATTTTAAAGTCGGCGGTTATGATGTTCTGCCTAAGATTGGAGACATGCTCATGCTCTGCTCTGCTGTCTTCTGAAGGAACGCTAAAAAGATGAAGAAGGAAATGCCCTAGTGACTGTCTGGCTGGACAGTAGAATGTCTGCTGCCAGGCAATAAGATGAAATTTTGTAGGAATTTTGAGATTTGTAGCCACTGCAATTAAATGTGGGGAGTGCAAAATTTGTGTTAAGCTGGCGAAAATTGAGTGTGGGAGGATTAGCGCGTGTAAAAGGGTGAAAGCATTTTGGTTGGTTGTTTCCACTTATTTGATTGTGGCCCAAGTAATGTATACAAATACACTTGGTGAAATGTGTAATTAAAAGTTTAGTTGCGAAACATTTTTAAATGTGAGGCTGTAACAAAAATTAAGCCGCACAGCAATATCCACGAGTGAAAACTCATCATGGATCATCCTGTTTACAATCCTGTAAGTTGTTTCCTAATGTACTTAATTTTGATTTATACACTTTGTAAGTACCAATGTAAGTTATGATTTGATGGCTCTTTATGTATCAATGCTATTTTGCTTTGTGTGATCAAATGTAATGTAAGTAGCAACAACGTGAACACGTTTCGTGAATGTAAAGTGTTTATGTTATTAGCGGATTCAATTGACGGGTTATTTATCTTGTTATTGTTTACTTCAAGCCCATACCGTATACGGGGTATATTTGTGGAGGTTTCCGCCCTGGAAGAATTGTTAGAATTCAAGGAAAAGTAAATCCGGCAGCAATATCGTAAGTTGCATTTTATTTTTAACATCTGTATTGAATTTTGTGTAGTAGGTACCTACTTTTATATTTTTTTCATCCCGCATAAAATGTATGACCAAAATCACGCAATTGGACGAGTGACAATTAATTACGAATATTTAATTGCAATTAATTTTTTTAATTTTTTAGATTTTCGATTAATTTACAATGTGGTCCGAGTACAAGTTTAAACGATATTGCACTGCATTTAAATCCTCGTTTGACGGAGAATACCGTCATCCGAAACTCAAGAAATTATTCAAGCTGGGGTATAGAAGAGAGAATACGGGGAATGCCATTCCCATTTATCAGAGGTCAAAATTTCGAAGTCATCATCATTTGCGATGAACAACAATTTAAGGTCGGTTAACAACCCGATTTTTGAATTGGAATTTTATAAAAATTGTCAAAAAAGTTGAAAATGGTTTACATTATTGTACTTACTGGTGATACAGATTTCTATCAATGGGCAACATTTTACGGAATACAATCATCGAGTTCCAGTCGAGAGGATCTCGAATATTTCTGTGGATGGTGATGTCACAGTATCGCTAATACAGTTTGCTGGAACGAGTCCTCCGGGAGCCACAACATACTCTCCTCCTTATGCAACAGCTAATGATTCTCGGATGTCTCCAATGAATTTTGTGCAACCTTCCTACCCACAAGAATCTAACAGTCCGGTCCATTATCCTCCAAATGCTTACTCTCCGCCGACTGGACCTTCCACAGGTTATGGTAACCAGGCTCCGGGACCGTATTTGCAACAGGCGGGAGGTTTTCAGCAACAGCAAGTTGGATGTTCTCAGCAGTCTGCCGGAGTTTATGCTGTACCAGGAACTGGTTTATTGGTAAGCATATTTATAACAATTCTAAATTTCTAAAATGTCACAAGCAATATATCTAATACATTTTAAAACATTTGCATTGCAGCAAGGCTACCAGACTACACATCACAATAAATCCACTGGAGGTTTGTTGGACAATGTGGGAAAACTTATTGCAGGTGGTTTAGCAGCTGTAGGGCTTACGAAAGCAACTGTAAGAAACAAATGTGTGGTATAAATTGTGCTTCTAATATTATTTTTCTAATAAGGAGGGATGAATAATTTGAATATTGGGTACATTTGTAGACGGAGAAAAAACGCGGTAGACCTCCTAACCCCGAAAATTTAGACGCAAATGGCCAAAAGATAGCGAAGAGGAAAATAAAACACGAAATACATCAAAATAATGAAAATAACATTATGCATATGGATCATTTCAATTCTTCTGCAAGTAAGAGGAATTATTCAGCTAGTAACTTACAAGTGATTTCAAAAGTTTTACTGTTCATTGTAAAAAAAACTTCTTTAGTTTCAGATTGCACGTCGGTAACGACGTCTCCTGGGCCTTCCAGTAGCATGCAGATTAATGGAACCAATTGTTTAACTATGAGTAATCCAGAATTTTGGCAAAAACATCATCAGGTAAAACAGTTAAAAGTTAAAAAAAGACTATCATTCAGTTGCATTTTACAGATTGAGGTATTTAATATTTCCCCATGATGTATTTTTTAGGACCCGACAACTGTTCAAAAGCCAAAACGAAAGCCAAGAGTACTTAAAAATCCAAAGGCTCCGAGGATTCCACGCAATAAAATCAGTAAAAAACTCGAGCAAAAGCAAAAACGTTGTAAAGGGGAGGCATATGTTTCACGTTCAACTAAGAAACTTGTTGAGGCTAGAAAAATCAAACCGGTAAGCAGATGTGAATAAATTGGCCCAAACTTAATACTTGATTGACATATATTTTAAATTCCTTAAATATTCCTTAATTTTGAACTTTGTTTTCAGAGTACATGCGTGAATTGTCCAAACAATTGCAAGCGTTGGACAGAAGTAGAAAGAAAAATGATTTTTGAACATTTCTGGGGAATTGCAGATGACACAAGACAAAAAGATTGGATATTAGCTCATGTTAAATTGGTACAAGTGAAAAGAAAGAGAACAACATCAGACAGAAGAAATTTTAGCTACAAATATTACCTCCCTCGGGGTGTTGAGGGCGATATGGCGGTTTGCAAAAAATTCTTTTTGAGTACTCTGGGGTACGGAGAAGGCGCTTTAAATTATGCTTTGAGAAATGCTGGGAAAACTCGACACAAAAAGAAAGGCACTGGCGGAGGTGCAGAACTCAGCGGAATCGATCAGTTGCTGGGTGTTCCAACGGCAGCATCTCTCAGTGGTCCATCGGCTGCTGCCGTTCTCAGAGGAATAACAGCAGCAGCAGCTTTAAGCAACATTGCAGCGGAAGCAGCTCGTAGTGCAAGTGCCAAAACACTCGCAAAGAAAAGCAGTGGAAATAGTGAACATAATTCTGTCGCTTCATCTATTGCAAGTGAAAATTCGAATTCTGCTACGTTGACGGAAGAATCTGCAGTAGAAGCAATAAGTGCAGCAGCTGCTGCACTCATTCGAATACCGTATGTTGAAAAGGTTCAATTGTTTTTACGAACAATCCCTGTCTTGGCACCGCACAATTGTCGAACCTCCTCCAGCCAAATGTACTTTCATACAGAAGTTAGTGATTTCGACACGCTTTTTAGAATGTATCGACGTCATTGTGAAGAAAACCGTATAGAAAAAGTTAGCAAGGTCACTTTTAACAGAGTGGTCACAAATTTTGATGTGAAAATTCACCATCCGAAAAAAGATAAGTGTGCTGTCTGCATCAAATATGGTGCAATGCCAAAACCATTGGAAAGGTACAAGAGACACATTCGAGATCAACAAATTACCAAAGATGTTCTGCTGATTGATCGTAAAAGTTCTGGGACAAAAGGATCTCTTACAGCTTCTCTGGATGTACAAAAAGTAATTCCAAGCCCTAATGGAGACAGCCCTGAATTTTTTTGCAGTAGAAAACATCATACGCACAACCTAACCATATTCGAAAGTAAAACAAGAATAGTTACATGCTACCTGTGGGGAGAAACTGAAGGCACAATGACGGGCATCGAGATTTCTACTTGTCTCCACAAGTGGCTTAAAGCAAAAGATGCTACTGGAAAATACACAAGTATCATCTTGAACATGCACGATGTTCCAGGAGGTCAATGTGGCAATAAAATGGTTTACACGATGCTCTATTACTTTATAAACAATAGTAAATGGATCAATAAGGTAGAAATAAAATTTTACCTTAATGGTCATAAATACGTTCCGTCAGAAAGTCCCCATGCAGCTGTTGAAAAGAATCTTCGCCGAAGCAAAACATTTTCGTATACTGAATGGCCTGCTCTGATAAGAAACTCAAGATCTCGGTGTTCTGATTATAATGTGCATCGTCTGTTATACGATGATTTCGAAGATTGGAATTATGAAATGAATAATAGAATAATGTTTGCCAAAAGTCATACAAGAGGTGAATGGGTCAAATGGAAAGAAATACGATATATTCGTATAGAAAAGTACTTCGATTCAGAATTTATCATTAACTACAACTTAAACGCTCCGCTATTACTCAATCCCGCTGTAAAATACAATCAAAAAAGAAAAGCTCTTGCTGGTGTCCCAAAGAAAAAGTGGCAAAAAGTTCAAGTATTCCCCAGAAGAAGAGGAAGACCCAGGAAAGTACGAATTCCAGTCGTAGAGGACGATGAAGAAGATGTGGTTGAAAAAATAGTTGACGAATCTGAGGGAAAAAATGAAGATGTATCAACAGAAGTTGATTCAACTGAATTAGAAAAACTAAATGATGAGGCAGACACAATACTCCCAGAACGAACTGACGAAGAATTTGTCAGTAAAGACCTAATTGAAGTACACGTCAAGACAGATGTAGATTCTGTGGTGGTTGAGTTAGTTGATAGTATCCCAGATCAACTGATTGTAAAAACTGCAGTTATTGGTGAAGAATTAACCCAAAAGATAACCGAACAGCATGGCATTGAAATAGTGATAGATAAAGATAGCAGTATTGAAAAGGGTAAACCTGATGAACTGGAAGGGGATGGTTCAAAAAAGGCAGAGTGTTCTACAAAAAAAGAAAGAATTCCAAAACCACCTCCAGAAAGTCCTGATCTCACGGTAAATGTTTTTACTTTACAAGATTTTGTTTACTCCCCATTATTGCCAATTAAGACAAAAACTATTTTTTTATTAACTATTTTTTTACAGGTGAAAATATTCGGTCCAACGTTGGAAAAGGCTGCTGTGAATTTCGAAATTCAAAAGGCCTACAGTAGTCCTCTGCCAATCAGCTACGACAAATACAAGGATCTCAAGGACTTGTGTGACCAAGGAATAATACCCAAGGAATTTCATGCAGAATTTTTTAATCTTCCCTACATGGAAGGAATTGTAGATCGTCTCAACGAGCCAGATATTACTGAAACAGACGATGAATCAGATCAAGAAGATTAGTAACTAAAATTATTAGCTAAAAAGTGTTATACAGTCTTTTCAATTTCTATTTAAAGACTAACTAATCTTTACATGATTGGTGTAGACAGAAATGAGTTAAAAATAATGAAAAAGATTTAAACCTTTGGTTTCCGCAATGAAAATACCTATGCAGTTCAAAGAGTAGTTTGAGAATAGTGCATTAATTAGTTGATATTAAAAAATAGACTTTTAAAGTTAAAAATATATTGTAACGACTATTAACAAATAATTAACCTTATGACATTTATGTATTATTTTACCTTACCAATTACTAATTACCAATATCCATTCCGGAGTATACACGTACTTAACTAATTTAGTACAATGTAATAATATTATAGCCATCAGCCAATTTACCTTTTAGTTTTAGTCAAGGTCAATAGTATTATAATGATGAAATGTACATAAAGTGATATCAGTTATTTACAATTTATTCATAAGAGCATGTGGAGCTGATTACTAATTACCAGATAATTGTCCATAAATATGCTATGCTAATTTCTAAAAGTGATTATTGTAAAATTGCCAAAATCGAGTGTAGTTAGTGTGAATGAATAGGAAACATTTTTAAATTCTGTGTAACTTGTGGCCTACTATTAAATGCAATGAAATACTAAACGAGGTATTTAGTGTGTCTTTGCAGCTTTCTCAGCATGAATAATGCTTAATATGCAGCAGGAAACAAACAGTATAATTTTTACGGTAGGGCAATAATAATTGTGAGATTGAGCAAAAATGTACATTACAGTACGGCAATAAGTAATAATTTTGTCTCTGCCTACAAAATAATCTAAAATGTAGTATGAATACATAGTGTGTAATATTAGTGTATTAGTGTATTACAGTTTCAAAATTTTATTTTATATGAAGCCAATTTTAGTTTATTGTATTTAGTAATACAGGAGGATGTCTTCCTTAACTTTACTTTCTTTAATAATACGTTGAAACTTTGGTCAATCGTAAAAGAAAATTACACCATCCCAAATAATATGAATTTGAATCTGTTTTCTGTAAAATCCAGTAGTAAAATTCATTAAGGGAAGAATATAGTACCAAAGTAAACTACCAAAACCTACATCTGACTTCCTTCACTTCATGGCACAAATGTCAATAGCTCCTTTCTGGCCGGTTTTCTTCCCCGTAGGTACGTTGCCGAACTTCGCTGATCGCCTTACACCATTCCAAAGCGTAACCTTCAGGGTCTTCCAAGTAATAAGTTCTATTGGGCTGTAAAAAAATACACACTGACATGAGCAACAATAACATCATTAATATATTGCATAATCCAGATATTTCGCATTGCTGGTACACACCGTATGAATGAAAAAGTTTTTGAAATCCTTTGCTTCCGGTTTCAAGGCAGCTGACCATGGAATTTCTCCCTTAATCGCCATACTATTCGGCTCACAGTAGTACAAATGTGGACCTTCAGTTAGCAACATCATTCGTCGACGTGAAAACAATCCCTGCACAGTGTATAAAAACGTTCGTTTAAAACTTTTCACACTAACAGTCTCGGATAAAGTTGATTTCACAGATTGGCCAACCTTTCGTTTACTGACTAGTCCTTGCTTTAGAATTAGATTTCCTTTAGCTACAGGATGCCATGGATTGCTTTTAGTCTGCTCTTGAAGGCGCTGCCGTCTGTCTTCGTTATCAATAGGAATCATCGTTTTCCTTCGTTGAGTTTCTTCAATTTCTTGAACACTTATTCTTTTCTCTTGGCCTTCCTCTTTCTGTGACACAGAAAGTCTTTCCAAGAGTGATGTGGTGGGAGTAACAGATGTTTCACTGTCCTCATGTTTGCTGCTGTTGCTGGGGGACGGAACGGTCTGACTCGTATCACTATCTGGGGTGTTGTCCACTGAACTTTCTGACTGCTGCTGTTGAACCGTTTCCCATGGGAAGCCCTCGTCACCCCGCAACACGCGTTCTGCTATCACACGAGGATTGAAACCTGGCTCAAATGTGTCGGGTATCTAAACAATTTTTTTAATCAGCAAACAATGTTGTAGAACTTGTTATAGAAGAAAATGAAAAACTGAGTTTAATGAATGTAAACTAAACACTTACGCAGTATTGACTTCTAAGAGGCGATGAAGGTGGATCGCCCGTAGGGGAATACGGAACCATTTGAGGTGGTGTTTCATCCCACAGAGAGTCAAGGTTAATGTCTGTAAAAAACGGATGAGACTGTATTGATACATACAGTTCGCTGTCTTTTGCTCCCAATCGACTATTTGGTTCTAATCTCTGTTGGGAGAAAATTCATTACATATAATTTGTTAGATTGTGATGCGTATAATATGTTAATTCTAACTTTAGACTTACCAGTAAGTTCTCAACTAAATCTTTAATTGTCGCATCAAAATTTTCAGGAAAGTCATATTCAAGTTTTTGAATTTTTTGAAAGATCATGTATTCATTCCTGCAATTTGAAGCGAAAGGTATCACTAAGTCTTTAGACAATTATAAAATCATTCCTACAACTTTACAAATGAATTAAAAGTTATCTTACGGTGCTTGAAAGGGTGGAGAGCCTGTAGTTAGTTGGTACAAAATGCATCCCAAAGCCCACAAATCTGCAGATGGCCCAACTTTGGAATATTTCCCTTTCAGTACTTCCGGTGATACATATTGAGCTGTACCAACGAAACTATTGCTCCTAGTTCTAACAGCATCAGTTCCATTTTCAATAGGGTCTGTAATTCATAAAGAAATAATTTTTTAAACAGTTTCGATACAGTGTGAAGAAGTAAACAGGGTAGTGTAAAATGAAAACAATTTATCATTTACTTTGATCATATGTGTGTGTGTGTACAATTTTTGCGGAACCGAAATCGGTAACAAGGATATGTCCCTTTTCGTTGAGCAGAATATTTTCTGGTTTCAAATCTCGATGTACAATTCCTAGTTTATGCATATGACGAAGAGCTTGAATAATCTCCCCAGTGTAAAATCGAGAACAGTTTATATCGAAACTGCCAAACTTATTCAAATATTTCAATAACTCTCCTCCGTGGCAGAAAGTCATGACAAAATCTGTTAGAATAAACGAGACACACCTCAATTAATATTTTTAAAATGATTAATTGCTCAATATGTTATTATTAATAGCTATGTATTTATTATTTATCAAAGAATAAAAAAAAGTTCTTACAGAGTCGCTGCGAGTCTTGGAATGTGGCATAAAGATGTACAAAGAAAGGAGCATTCGGTGCTCTGTTTGCCGACAGAATTGCCAATACGTCTTTTTCTCTGCGAATACTCTCCGTTTTTCTCTCCCTGATGATGTGCTGCTTATCACATACCTTGACTGTAGAGAAAAAAATCATAACCATTTAATCTCAAAACTCGCGTTATCATTTAGTAAATCAATTATATAGTACTATCCCTTGTGTCTTACTTGCAAATTCCTTTCCAGTCTTGACATCTTTGGCTAAATATACCTAAACATACAAATATGTTATTATTTCTACTCATTACTACTGGGCACTGGGTGGATACGGATAGTAGCTAGACACTCAGACTGGGTGTTTTAAAACGTTTTAATGATATTTGCATTGCATACCGACGAAAATGAGCCTTCTCCTAGGAGCTTTCCAAAAACGAAATCTTGAGCCGACTTTTTAGCGATTAGTAATTTTGCTTGGGTAATTTTTTCTTCTGAAATTGTCTTATCATTTTCGCTGTCAGGCGGTGCCGCAATAGCCACAGAAGGTTCATTCGCTTCTTGAACTTCCAGTTCTGAAGAATTAGTCGATTTTGTTGGCTCCATAGTGTCATTCAATTCTAAAAATAAAATATAGAGTTCAAGAAGCAGATAGATACTTCATTTTTGTAATAAATATATCCAAATTAATCCTTATACAGTGTAACTCTTTTGCCCTAACACCTAATACAGGTGTACATCCGCCCAATTCAAGAGCCATAAAAATATTTACACGTTGCCAGTAGGTATATATATCTACATTCTTGAACCGTTTATCGACGGACAATACAAATAATATGCACCCTTTAAAAAATATAAATAGTCATTCCAATAAACTAATCCAACATTCACCCTCGCTTCCATTCCATTGGCTCCGCACTCAACCATCAAATAGCCAACCATTCCATCCAAATTCCAAATGTACATTAAAATATTGAATATGTAATTATTTGCTATAATAATTCGTATACCTCACCACCTTGATTGAATCAACTTCTGGTGTCTGGTTCGGTTATCAGTACTTCCAGTCCTATCTTTCCTCTTGCTACTAAAAATCACAAACTACTATTTATTAGTTGTCAGCAATATTTGATTGACAATCGGAAATGACATAGGTGCCTGGGTTTGTAAATATTTACTTAAAATGCTAGACTCACTTTTTTACTTGATACTAAATATCGCCTTTAATCACAATAACGTTATATTAAATACTGATTACATGGTACACGCTACATGATCCGTTAAAAACTGAAAATAAACCCACAAAACTTTTATCTGAAAAAATTGAATCAAAGCGACAACGGAGCAAATGCCGCAATTGAACTCAAAGTAAACAACCTACGAAGATTCGTATGCAGGCGCGTCCGTTTGCGACATTTAGTGCGTACGGGATTCTGGAAACATGAAAACATTCTGTAGAAGGTCAATGTACTCCAAACGCTTTTATAATATGTTGCACATTATGCGCATGGTCCAGTAACTCCAGACACGGATTATTATTATACTATTTGTTCCACAAGCCACAAAACCCCCCTATGGGGAAGTTGCGTTTATCTAATCTTGAATCTTGAACTCATGAAATATTTAAAGACAAATGCAATTATGCAATGTATTTTAAAGTGGGAATTGTAGATTATACACTGATAGTAGTTAATAGGCTTCCATGGACTATAATTTTGTAATTCTTCGGTGAGGTGCTTTAAATCCCGTTTTAGTTGTAACGTAGATATTACATTTTGCTACATTACAATTTATTTGTTGTGTTGTATGAAAATCTTTTTCGTAATTGTATTGCATAAATGATATATAAAATAGAATATAAAGCTGTGACAAACATGTGAAGAATTGAAATGGATGCATCTAAATCATGAAGCTCGAAAAGAGTAGAGCTATAAAATTTAGACTTCTTGTTATTAATTATTAGCCCTATGACCTACTCTTTCCATTCAGCTGACATTTGAAAAAATACATACAAAATGAACTTCATTAAGACGAAAAGTACAGATGTGTAATATAGTAAATGTCTATTTCGACCTCATATTATTACATGCAGCATTTTGTTTGTACAATTCATTAATCGTTTATTATTACTAATTATTACTATACATCAAATGAACATTTCAGCACTTTTTCCCCGCGGACCCGACAGAAGTACGAGGAGGACTGTCTTCGAAGATTCTCATTTTGGGAACATGAGGGTCGTCTGGTCGGTACACTGAAATGAAAAATATAATAATAAGTAAAGTACTAATTTAACTTTATCTTAATTCCTTTCTAATAGTGAATTATGTGTTGCTATTTAATATTGCAGCATGTACCACTGTACCAGTTACATAATTTAGGGTGATCAGGTGAACCGTGAAATGGTAATTATCACACTTCCGTATTACAGTATTCTACAGCAGCACCCGTAAAAATGTTGAAACATTGAAACATTTTTTTTTAATTTGAAGGCGCAGATTGTAACTTACTTTTGACTTTCGTTTTTCAATAGCCCTACATCGGTTATTTTATTGCACTTTAAAAATAGCCCTGAACTGACTAACCCTAACATTGATAGTCTTTGGTCTCTATATGATTGATATGGTCCACATTATTAACATTAACTTTAATTAGAATTAAGGTGATCAAAAACCATATTTACCAATGTATTCATCCTTGAAGCGATGATTGTACATTTCATACTTGTAGTATCTGTGATGAATGTAGAATGCCAATCCAAACCCTAGAAAAATAGCAATTATAGATTAGTTCAGTGAACGTAGATTTTATTTTTACAATTAACACTGCGATGTCTGCAAATGACAAATAACATTAACAATAAGATTAGGGAGGATGGGACAAAAACAATACAATACAGTTCAAAAGTAGAAAGACAATGGAAACAAACAGTTGTTGGAGTCATTACTAAAAAAACTGAATACTGAAAACAAATAGAAATGAAAAAAATACTAACACACCACGGTAATAAACAATGAACTCAACAACTCAAACATGAATTATCAATGAAGTTGCTCATATTTGAATTTGAATTTGAAAATAAATACACATCATATTTTAAATGAACAAAAAAAAAATTTACACAACAGATGACACAAGGAAAAGCAAGGACACTAGAATAGGAAAAGGAATCCGAAATTACTTACCCATAAGGGCAAACATAGACGATCCCATAACTTCTGGAATTTCATTCCAACCTTGCTTCCAAAGCTGAGCCACTAAAGAAAAAAATGTGAAATATTCAACAATAATTTTAACAATGACCAATGACAAACAAAATTGATGACCGAATAAAATTATGAAAGTATTAAAATATCTTACCAGTTCTTCGGGCTGCTGGTGCCGACATTTTGAAATTTAAATATTCGTGAATCAATAATAACCAATTTGTGAAATTCAAAAATCACAATCAACACAAAAAACTTCTCTATTTAAACTTGTATCATATTTCCCTCTTCAGGTTTCAGGCAATCACCAGATCATCACATTGAATCACATGAATAATGCACATGATGCAATCCAACGTGATTAAACCCCGCCAAATTTCTTCTATTCCGACTCCGACACTCCAAGAGTGATCGAGTTGTTGTTTTCCAGAAAAATTAACAGTCAGCAGTTTTTTCAGTTAAATAAACCAAACAGATCAGTGATGCTGATGACTATCGGTTTTGTCAGTTGGTAATTAATATTTAATACATACAAGAGCAACCTGATTAAACTCTGCCTGATTCACTGTCTTCAATATTAATCATCATCGATAAATCATAAATTGTAAATCCTCCTACTAATATCTATTATAATTTTATTCTTGTTAACCAACTTTGGCAATTATTTCGGAATTTAGTATAGTATAACATAGTATTTTTTCATGTTATAATAACGCATTTATTGTGATTCGCAATCACGTTGACCATAATATTAACTTAATTTTTCACTTTTGTCTTCTAGTAACATTGGGACTGAATATTTAACACGAGAAGAGTATTCCGTGGAGTTTTAATGGGAAACGTCATTCCGGATGACTCCTCTGCAGCAGCAAGAGTCCGACCTGATCCACAAGAGAATAAAAAGAAAGAGAAGCCATGTAGAGCTTGTACAGATTTCAAATCATGGGCCAGTATGAGAAGTAGAGAACCGAACAGTCAGCAGGTAAATATAATAATTCAAAGTATAAACTAAAATCAAATTGAAATAAAATTAATTTTATACGTGATTTTAATCCTAACTTAGATAGGCAATTCCCTTCGTCTGTCTCTTTATCCTGTTAATCCTGTACTCTGTACTGACTAAATATAAACTAAATAAGATGTATAATTTATAAGTATAATTACTAAATATGAATTCTGACACGTAATAGGTATCCTAAGAATATAAATTATGATTACATATGTAGGGCGAAATCACAAATTCTTCACAAACATGCCCTCTTGATAAAGATGAACTAGGAAGAAACACTTGGTCGTTTTTGCACACTATGGCTGCTTACTTTCCTGAAAAACCAAGTGACACTCAACAGAAGGAAATGACGGTTTTTATGAAGATATTTGCAAAATATTATCCGTGTGATCATTGCGCTAAAGATTTCAGAAAGTCGTAAGTTTGTTGCAAGACCATTAATGTACACTAATTTAGGATTTTTTTTATTGATTTTCACTTTAATTAATACGTAATTTATTGGCAAGTTATTGTTAGGAGCAGCCATCTGATCCATTAATTTTATAACTTATATAATTATTATAAGTTTTATTATTATAAGTTTTTCATTTGTAATAACTTGATTTACTACTGCCAATCAATCATTAAAACTTTATTTATTTGCAGGATTAAAGAAAGTCCTCCTGACACTCAGAGTCAAGGGAACTTTTCGCAGTGGATGTGCAAAATGCACAATGAAGTTAATAGAAAATTAGGAAAAGAGGAATTTGATTGCAGTCTTGTTGATGAGAGATGGAAGGACGGATGGAATGATGGTTCCTGTGGATAATTCAGTATCTTGCAGTTAAACAATATTATAATATTTTCTTATTCTTACGTAATGATTTTTTGTGTTACGCTCTGTCTGATTGATTTAGCCATTAGCTAGCTTATTAACTTATTGTTAGTAGTCCAGAACAGGATATTTGTTAATAAATTGTGTTGATCACATTACTTACTACAGATGACCGATTATCATTTGTCCCACTCACCATTAATTGCGATGACATAATATGCGGCAATGCGACAATGCGAGTGACTATCCAAACCATTTTGAGAACTACAAAATAAACACATCTTGGTCAGTTTACCCGACGTAATAAGCAAGGCTTCAAATTCGTTTGTCTAAGAAATAGTACAAGGCATAGTATTACAAAGTTTTTCTGTTTGTTCACTGCTGGTTCTGTTTTTTCACTATTTTTGCTTCCGGTTTGTCCGGCAGAAAAGTTACTTTGTTTATCCAAAGGAATTGGACGTGCTAATGATGAATCAGCAGGGGCGTCTGAAACAAGCGGTTCCGTTGCTTCAACATCTTTTGTGGGTATGGATTTCTTTCCTGTTTGTATCTCTTTGATTAAACCAAAGATAGCTGGTATTTTGTGCTGGGCATATTGGTCTGCGATATTACGGAAAGCATCAGTTCCACGCATTGGATGAACTTTGTTTTCATGTCTTATGTTAAAATATAGTTCCAAATCTTTATCACCGTCTTCAGGAGCTTTGAAAACGACAGAATGCTGCGGGAGCTCTTTTATTTCTACATGTCTCTCCACCAAACTCTGTTTCTGGCGTCCTTGTGTGCGTCGACGAGTTTCGTAATACTGCGAACGGCGGTGGTGGTGATGATGATGATGGTGTTTGTGAATAGAACCACTACGAGAAAGATCATCCTCATGTTCGTGATCGTCTCTCAGGTCGGTTTGGGAAGTAACTCTGCGTTTCGATTCATTTTTTATAAAAACATGAAATCAATATAAATGTTAGAATACATTCATGGACAATAGTCGCAAACTTTTCAAAATATCTTGTAATTCGTAGTTTTCAACAAACCGCAAAAGTGAGAAGGCCTTGAGAACAGTTACTCTCTGTCTTTGCATAGCTACGAAATGAAAACTATAAACAATCATTGTTGCAATCAGCAGCGCCGATTCTACAAACATGACTATGCAAGAGTCAAAGAACACTCCCTTTAGATAATTCATAAAAGGTTCTGCACACCCCTAGATTTCAAAAAAATAGTAATATCATTTATGTTTTCTTTTTGCATTCAGTTCAGTTTAATATTCGTGAGAAGGATAATTTGTCGAATTTGTAACAAACGTCTAAATTCTTAATAGTCTTAGTAAAAGGTAAAAGTCTTAATTCTCAAGTCTTAAGTGTACCTTCAATTTTTTATCGCATTGTATATCTTTCACTAATAAACTCCACTCTTCTTTGTTATCATGAGGTCCACAACATCGAAGCTGTATTAGCAATCAATAAAAAACATATTATAGTATCGAACTATCCAAGTTTATTAAATGCTACAATAAACATTTTTCTTCTCATTTTACGTCTTTTTGAATCGTTTTCATCCACACTCGTGGGTGATCAACGGCAGTTTTACTATGGTATCCGGTGCAGTCTTTATGGATTTCAGGCTCCAAATTTCTCCCACTCCCTTGTACATTCTTCTGGGAATTATCATTATTTTGATTCGTAGCTGGATTTTGGGGATCAGGGGCTTTGTTATTGGTATTGTCAGGATCTTTGGTATTGTTATTGTTGTCCACAGTATTGTTGTTATTGTCAATCAATGAAGTTTTCGTCGTTGTAGATGATGAGATTTTGGAGACCCAATCTGTTTCATCTACATAATCTACGACGATATCGGAAAACAATGGAACTATAATTTCATGATGGTCGACATGTTTCAAACATTCGGGCCTAGTTGACCATGCTTTGTCCCATGCGATTCCTACTGCAGAGCTTCTATTTTTAATTAGTGTAACGTTGGTGTAATCATAATCATCCAAACAGATACGGTAGATTCCTACACCATCATGCAATGTAACACACGCCAAAAACAAAATGACCCCGAGGATTCCAAAAAAATCTCCGTCAGAAAGTGCAATTTTCTTTATTGTTGTATAAGTAAGGACCATTGCAACTATACAGCGAATTTACATTTTCATGTGAGACAAGTGTTATTGATAATCTTTTGTTTGTTAATTCATTTGTTTTTAATTTCATGTGTATGTTATATTATTTTATATTAATGTTAGTTTACCAATAACGCTTAATATCGGAGTGAGTAATGAATATGAATTGTATGACTGATACTCCACCACGGGTCTATAGATTATGAACATTTTCAAGTCTGCCTGATTCTGAAAAGTAAATGTAAGATAGCCCACGGCATACAACTGAAAACAAAATAATAGATTCATGGATTAAAATATGAGGCAGTCACTTAATTCGTGCTTGTTAATATCGTGATTATTGCATTTAATTCTAAAAAATAATTTGCTATCTATATATAGGCCATGCACGACACCCCAGATTCGCAGAAAAGGTGAAAAAATTCTTTTTGTGCCTTTGTGTAGATCGCTGGGTTTCAATCCTAGATACTTCTTGATCGATATCAATAGGGGATTGAATTAACTTATTAGTATTAGCAAATTCTGGATCTGAAATAGTGCAGTTTTAACAACAATATTGCTAGTAAAAATACAAATTCATTACGTAGTTTCTCATCTCAAATTGTCTCAAATTATAGTTATTTTATGGTGATACCCAGCATATTATGGGCACCCTAAACTCTAACTAAAGGCACTAGCCCCCAAATCCGAAAAAATGCGTTATTTACATCTAAAAAATAAACCGTGTTTTTGAGCCTCTGTGCCTAATTAGCCTAACCCAGACACCTGGCGGCCTAACTCCACTACAAATTCCTGGGCACGCCCTTGATAATAGCATTATAGTTATGAATTAGCAAAATAAATGGCCCCTTTAATTTAATGTAAAGGTCTGTACATACAAAAGTAATGTCTATAATTGTAATATGCAGAGAGGGAGAATAGTCATCTTCAGTTACATGGAATTCCATGTAACTGAAGATTTGTGTCTATCTTACAATTGAATCGGTAGATTCTCTGCCGATTCTCCTATATGTATCATGTATGCCAGCTATGCCATATGGGATTACAGGAAGATGGCGGTGAGACGAATAAAAGTTGTAAATTGTTCATAATTACAATTCAACAGTTGAAAATTAATCTCGCAGAAAAGTAATCAAAGGTTTACCGCAAGTATGGTATAAATAACGTAGGATACAGGAACATAATACTGCAACCATTTACTGGGTGTTTCGTCAGAATTTCTTCGTTCTGCGGTACTTTTTCTTCCTTTAGAACTTTTAGAACCTTTAGATCCTTTAGCACTTTTAGAGCCTTTAGAACTTTTAGAGCCAGCCATGCTAAATTGACTCCCTTAGAATAACTAATAGTGTTTTATATTCTTGTAATTGCACTAACTTGAAGTTTGAAAGAATTAGTCCAGGTTAACAGTAACATAAATCAAAAGTTCTTTTTCAATTAAAATCGATTTTTTAATACTTTGGTAGTGTTTTAATACGAGCAACTCACACGCAAGTGACGCGTCCTTCGACTAACATTTCGTTGACCGATTTTTGAAAAGATTACTTGGTTACCGTTTATTAAGTAATTAATGAAATGCATGTACCAGTCATAGTAGTAATAAATTATTGCTGTGCTTTCTATAACACGGTTTCACAGTTGACGTGTCGATGTCACAGTTAATGTTACCGTGTCATAGTTCACGTCACAGTGTCACTGTTCATTTCATTACTTGTTTACACCCGGTTTTGAACCGGTTTATTCTCACTCAAATCATAAATAAGAAATCATTGGTCAACGGGATAGAAAAGTTTCGCAAGCAAAAATTATAAAATTATAATTTATAGACATTCATAGTAAATCGTTATAAATAAAAGAGTAATGAAATCGAACTATGCTTACATTTATTTGCATATTGCATAATATATTTTAAGCCAATCGTATCGTGTCATTCGTGTCAGTCATATTCTTAATTATGATGATGTTGATTACATCTGGCAGAGCGAGCGTTATTTATTTATTTATTTATATTAAAGAGCGCACATTGACATTTTTAATAACGGAATATTTTAATTATTTAAAAAAAGTTTTTAATTTTAAGTACCTAAATTACAAAGTAACTATTTACAAAAGTTTGGATGATAGCGTTCTTGAAGAATGACATACGCATTTTGACAGCGACTTCTTTCTAATGACAACATGGGTAACGAGCAACTCTGCCAAATAAAAACATTTTCTCTTGTTTGAAAAACTTTTCGAAAGAAATCAGGTCCCACTGCTCCTTTCGCAGAGCCTCCACTAATCCTTATAATTAATTCAATCAAATTGGTAGGGTATCTATCCCCAGAGGGCAATTGAATTGAATCTCCATAATTATAGCCCTCGATAGTCTTTTCATTTGTTACAGCCAAGTCCCAATAGTCAGCTTCATTCTCAGAAAGTAAAATATATGGCATTTGAGGGAAGTCAGTGTATTGTCGCACTAAATCTATAATCGTGTTGTACTTTTCCTTTGTATTTAGCTTCTCACTTTTCTTTGCATTCATAAATCGAGTTAATAAAATAATCACATTACAAGAATTTCTATCAAATAACCTACGATTAAGTAAATTAATTCCTTTAAGACATTTAATAAAGGACGAATTAGGATTTCTTAGCTTTGGATCATCGTATCTCGCAACAATGACCACTACGTGGGGTATACGACTTTCAAGCTCTTCGTCAGTGTCTAAATATTTTTTTAATGTTGCCAAAACTTGAGAGTCCCATTGTAAACAGTTGGGCGCCCCTAACCCTGGAGTGTCAATTATTCGAAGATTTCTGCCATCAGAAAAATGGGTCCTAAATTCTAGAATTGATGTTGTTCCTTCCTCTTTTCCTTCAACAGGTGATACTTCTCGTTGACCTAACAGTGTATTTATCTGTAATATGAAAAACATAAACCACATTAAACATTAAATCACTGCAGATTTTGGAATCATGTATTATAGTAGTAAGAGTAAGACCATGGATTTTTGTTTGCATGAGAGAACAAAATAAGATAACATGATACTGTAGACATAGAATTTGTAGGTAGGTAAGGGCATACCCAGGACGTATCTTTTGGGGAAGTTCAACTTAATAAAATTAATTTATGGAGTGGCAAAGGCACAGCTGCAAAAATATAAAAAGAAACTAATTTTTAAGGAATTTGGGAGATGAATATACATCCTATGCTTCCCCTCTAGGTACGTCCTTGATTGTAGGTACTCTGAAATATTTCTATAATCCTAAGAGTAATAAAAACTATAATATGCATGCATTTAAATTGGGAAAAAGTTACCGTAGTGGATTTTCCTCCTTCATACGTCCCGAGAAATATTAAATTCCCATTTGTTGAGCTTTGTGGATGTTTTTGTTGTGGAATTAGTGTTCGTTGTGGTCTTTGTGGAGGCTTTCTACGCGGTCTGGCTTGTGGAAAGTCTTTATTCATTCTCGATCGCTATATTTATAGACAACAATAATACTATAACTGCTTATATTAATACTATGATTTACAACATATTGTCTGTTTTCAATACATTATGACTATAATTTAGGTTACATAAATAGATTTGTACTGTAGCATGTAACATAAAGTTAATGATGTACACAGAAAAAAATTATAGATAGGTATACCCTTGTTTATAAAGAAGGCACTACTGTGCTATAAAACTTTAAAATATATGTATAAAAATTGCAAGATGTTATCAATTAAACAAAGCAAATTTAAATCTCAGTTAAGCTCCCTTACTTACATTTGGAGATTGCAAGTTTCGATTAAAATTACAATCGAACAGAGAGGATTAATTAATACTCACTAACTTCAGTTGATGTCAATTTGGTCTCTTATTAATTTCGTTATAAATTGTGCACGAGTATAATATTTTATATAGGTATATAATTTCAGGTAGACACTGATATGTTTTCCATGCCCAAACCTATTTATGACTATGATGTTATAGTTATGTATGACTATTACCATCATTACCAATCAGTTTTTACATTTATAACATATTAAAGTACACGATCTCACGGATGTGCCATTAAAGGTGATCAACAAAAAGCCAATTCATTCGTCATTGGTCGGCGTATTTTTTATTTGGAGTGTGATGTCCATACATAGACATAACATTGATATTTAACTTTGGCTTTATCATTTACACGTTTACAAGGTTTCATAACCCATTACTGAACCCAGTAATGGGCTTCTCACATTTTTCCGAAAATTTATAAAACCTGCTTTCTCCTGCGCTTTCACTAACTTTCACCAGCTTTCACTAATTTCAAAAATACTAACATTATTTATTATGTTCATAATTTTTATTTAATTATTTAGTACCTATTGGGGTAGTCCACTCCACTGTGTTCTTTTGTTACACTTTTTGTTACAACAATAGGTAATTATTAATTGTTTTTCCATCAAAATTGATTAAACTATTTAATAATGAAGTTTTTTTTATAATACTATTATTATTGTGAAAAATACAGAAAATGAAAGAAATAAGAGAACACAAACAAAATTATGATAATTTATAACTACTGCTTCAGTTATATGATTCCCTGTATGATTTTCTTATCAATTTCGTTGTAATGATGATTTTATGCTGACAGTAAAATTTGCTGAGAATATATTACAGTCCACAAAATACAACAAACTGTTAGTTTTTATCAATTCATGTGATAATGAAACGATAAGATTTTATATATGTAATTGATCTATAATTCTGTATAATATATTGGCCTAAATTACAAAAATTACAAAAAATCATAAGCATGTAATCAGCATCAACAATTAATTATTTATTTAATTGATATTTATATTTTTGCTGCCTCTATAATATTTCTTTAATGATTCATCATCGAGTTCACTCATCTGAGCACGCATATACTTCGCATTAACAATATCATTTTTTCTGCATTAATTGTCTGAGTGTCCATGATCAAGAGCGTATCTAGTATTCACAAATGGGAGGGGCTAGGTGGCTTTGTGATAGGGGCCAGAGGCAAAAAATGCAATAATAATAATAATAATAATACATATTTATGTCTGCTAACCACTTTTTTAATCTAGAAAGAGGAGCTCAATCTCGAGGAACCCACACCTGTGTAATTACGCCCTTGATCATATCATAAAGCTAAACGTAGGATAAAAATATGAAAAGTAAATGCCAACATTCACAATTTTGTTCGATTACTACCTTTTCTTAAATTTTCCTTCGCAAAGAAATTTAATAAGTCTATATACTGATATGTAAATAGAATAAGGATTTATAAAAGTTAAAATTAACGTGTTAAATGAATAATAAATAACCCAGACACAGAAAAATTATTCAAGGACACAGAACGGTGAACTAACGATGTGATAAATTAAGGCTAGGCTGAGACTTAGCTAAAAAGATTTTTTAAAGTGTTGGTGTTTTTCATTT
>JABASD010001537.1:0-38527 GCA_019776165.1 Pogonognathellus flavescens
AAATGTGCGTATTAGCAGCTAATTTTTTGTGTGTGATGCACAATGGGCCAAAGCATTCGCCATGTAAAGTTTCATTCGAATCGGCTTATGACACTTCTGGTGGTTTGCTTGTCAGTTATGTACACGAAATGGTGAATGATAAGGCGGTTGTTGTCGTAGTTTATGATCTGGTCGCGTGCCAGAGTTCAAGTGGGGTGGCAAAACTATCCCAAAGTTGAAACTAATGAACTGAATGACTCTCTAATAGGGAAGTCAAACAAGAACAATTTGCCTCTTTTTGCTTCGCTATCAACAACACAACTGACTCTGTATCCATTTTCCACTCTCTCAATTTAATCTCCGACTTTCCCAACAAACGCACAACGTGTACTTCTCCTTTACTCCTGTTCCGTCTACTTCAATTACCGAATACTTGTGTACTCTGACTTGTTTGTTCGCATTTTTATTAAACGAAACACACAGTTTGCATGTCACAACAGCCAAGGCTTCTTTTGCTGTACTGCATTGCCTATCACTCATTTCAATTTTCATTTAATGCTTAAATATATTATTATCCAAATTGTCCACTTAAATTATCAAATTTCACAACCCATAATAATTCCTATTTCGTATTCAATTGCTTCTATTTCAAAAATGTATCTAGTGAAGTTTCAAAAAATCATCTGTCATCTAGAAAATGTTTCTGCTTGTAAAATGATTATTTATTTAGTACCTGCTTTACAAATATCAAGAAGTATATTATGACAACGAATCTTAAGTTAAACATGGATCTTTCGTTTTCATCAAGGATGTACCGAGAGAGGGGCATTATGGGGCACGTGCCCTCCCTCAAAATCCGGAAAACATTTTATTCCAAAGGCCCCACATATTTTGTAACACTTTTTTTGGCTTCGTGCCCCCAAAACCACTTTATTAGGGTGTATATCCCCCCACTCAAAAAAGCTGATCCTGGATACGCCCTTGGTTGTCAAAGATTCATTGTTACATAATTTGATACAGATTTACATTTTAAATCATTTATGTAGGTAAAATTATGTGTACCTTATAAATAATTAATTATGCGATGTCCACTGTTCATTTAACATCGTTTTATCGCGCCTAACATTGTAAACTGGAAACTGGTCGAGTATTGAATAATAATATTTGTCATTATTAAACTTTAGTTTGTTAGTATTAGTATCGTTAGTATAATAGATTATACCTAACTTGTTTATTTGGCTTATTTATAAATGCTGGTTGTCGAGAGACATGATCATGATCGTGGTGGTGGTTGCAATATAGATGTAGTCACAAATACGTTGAAGCCCGTGAATATAATCGTGTACTTACTTTTGTTGGTAAATGAGACTGACTTAATTAGAAAGGGGGATTGTGAATTCGGAATCGTGTGAAGGGTACTCATTTTTAGAGTTGGTTGGTGGAAACGAGAACTCGTTCGGTTCATGTTCTGGTCTGTAAATTCGTTACAGTTCGGTTAAAGTTATTTTTGAGTAAATAATAGATATCTGTAGGACTATAGAGTGGTGATAGCTATTATAAGGATGATTTGTACATTTATGTGTTTAAAAGAGATATTCCCGTTAGTGTTTCCTTTTTGGCATTTCCAACCTGTGATTATGTATTGCTTTTAATTTCACTAATTAAATGAAATGTTTAATGGCCCACCGAAAAAGAGAAGCTGCAGATAGACACAAAGACCTTTCATTACAGAAATTATCCGTCACTCTCCTAATTTTACAGCAAATCCCACACACATTCAATTAACCCCTCTGCTATTTCTTTCAACGCAAACCTCCTATATATAATGCTGTATCTGTATACTAATATCCATGGTATATTTTTGGCATTGCATTCAATTCTAATAAATGAATTTACACAGAATGTTATACCACCTGCACTCTTCTATTGGACTATTGACTGTTGACTAATATCTGTAGCATATAACTAATGAAATGTAATGTAAACGTATTACCACTTCGTTTGTCACATATACACTTACTGTATGTCTAGTATTTTTTTGTTATGGAGGCCATTTTCACAAATGCAGTTTCAGCAGGGATCCATATAAATTCTTACAAAATTAGCCTTCAACATGAAAGTTGTAATGTTTAATAAATATTGAATTAACCGAAGACTACCTTCTGCCTGTTAATTATTGCCACTTTACATTGCCGTATATTTTTATTGTTTTTACCCTGAAAAGAAAAGCATAGAGCTACCTAGATACTGTTTTCATTGTATTATTACAATATGCTTTCAACGGTTTAATAAAAGCTGAATGTTAACGAAGCAATTTTGTTAATTAACTTCAATTACTTTTTTATTTATTATGTTTTTATACTTGTGTTATATTTTATATGAGTATTTGATGTTGGTGTTGTAAGGATTAACCCATGTGATAGGAATGATTATGTAGAAAACTTTTGGGTTTTATTTATTTGTCAAAAAGTGTTACATGCATCCTTTTTGTAATATGGAAAGTGTTTGCGAACAAAGCAATCAGATGAATAAATGATGCTTCGATTCCATTACTTGTTTTCTGGGTGCGATGTGTGGAAGGGTGCGAACGATTTTGTTGACATACTGTGTAATAATAATACGCTGGTAGATCCTTACTTTTGTATCAGATGAAATGCATGTATATAGCATATAGTAATTCTGTATTCTCCTACTATAGGAAATAAGAGCCGACATTACAAATCCTATGCATTAGAGTTTTATGTTTCATCCCATAACATCGTCAGTCACTTTGTCAATAATCTCCCACTCGAACCCTAATAATCGGCAACCCTAATCAACTCTTCAACTCTTATTAACTATCTAAGCCCTAGATTACATCTTCGTCATTTCAATACCCAACAATAGATCAAACCTATTCAAAATACAAATAAATAGCTCTCAAAGTTTCTCTGTAAATTTAAACATCACTATATGTTGTACTGAAATGATTAAGTTTTCCCAGTTTTTATTAGTGATTTTCATACCTACCAGATGAAACTCGCTGTAATTAGTTTTAATTGTAATTGTTTGTAATTAATTTTTTTACCCCCATTACCACGTTATATTTACATTAAACTATCATCTGTGACAACTAAAATAAACTTTTTATTATTTCCTAATAATAAAATAGCAGGTATCAGTCGGTTACTATTTATTAAAGTAGGCACGGTAGTAGCCTTTTGTCTCATTGTGCCTCATCATGAAATTCTTCCTTTACCTGCTTATATAGAATATTATATTACTGTAAGATAACTCTGTGTATTTGTTTATAAGGAAATAAGTTTCGAAATAAATTCATGATATTGTATAAGTATAAGAGAATAAATCTTTTGGCATATATTTTCATTCTAAGAATAGAGAATGTCACAGCCGATGATCATGAATGACTGTCAAGTTCGGATGTGACCAAAATCCCATGATTTATTTAATTAGTAATTGTGAACGAAATGTTAACACTTTCACGTAGTACATTGTGTTATACTGTTGTGTAGCATTTAGGTTTCAGTTTATAAGAAAATTGCTACATGTGTAGGAGAAAGGCTACCGGATCGTTTATAGTTTATAGGTATTGCAATTCTGATTTCATTCGTGGATATGGGAAAAGACATTGATAAACCTCGACGTGCATAACATGGGAAAAGAATTGGAAGGGTGGAAAACTTGAGCGTGTTGGATGGCGGTGAAGAAATGTGAAAGTATTCAACCGAAGAAAGTTTCGATTGGATGAGGGTATGATTTTGTATTCTCCTAGGTAATTGGTTGGATTTCCGTTGTGTTTATTTTCATCATGGTTGAGTTTCTTGGAAAAATTCTATTGGATAAATAAATGTAAAAAACAAAGCATAGCTACATTTAGAAAAAGTTTTTTGAAAAAGGAAATGAGTTTTCTAATATATACATATACAGATATATACAGATATACATATACAGATTCAAATGGTCACACAAACATTTCACCTAATAATTTTTGTCCCGCTTCCTTAAATAACCCTGTACTGCAACCGTACTCAATTTACGGATATTTCTGCAAAATAATCTAATAATATTTCCCATCTTCAGAATAAATATTAGAATAATTACTTAATGTCAATGTCACAACTTTCAGAATGTTACATTGATTTTTCCGTTTTTTCGTACATTGCAGCTGCGAAAGCCTTTAGAGTTGAATTGTAAATTTGTTTGTGCGATATATGATTCGGTTTTATTATTTGACGATTCCTGGAAAGCTGAACCCTTTTTGTAAAGTGTGATAGACTTGAGAGTAGTGGCAGTGGAAGTAATGTCGGTAGAAGTATATGCACGGAAGTAAATATCTGTTGTGTGTGGTATTTGTAGCAGGATTGCATATTGGACGAAATGGGATGTGATGTGTTGTAATCTCAGTGGCCATGCAATGAATCCATGATAGGATAATACTATTGGAGTCTTGGAGTATTCCGTCTACCCGCTTTTCACCAGGGACTAAAAGTGTTGACTAATATTGAAAGTGTTGCATGCACTACGCTTGGAATGTTTCTTTCCTTATATGAAGTTGGACAAAGAATAAGACACTGACAAGATGGTCGAGGAGGGAAAGAAGGGAGGGCTTACGTGAGATCAGATAAGGCCGGCATTTGATCAGTAATTGGACATATGTTGGGGAAGCATTCATGGGAAATCATGGGATCAGCGTCTTGACAAAATGTGATGATTCCAGATAGCATGTTCTTCTTCTTCTCCTCACTTACCACAACATTATCTATTTCACGACTGAATAGACTCAAATGACCAAGAATCTAGCGACTTTGCCTGACACGAACAAAGAACCAACCAAACATTTCGCACTAACACACAAGAACGTCATCCCTTATAGCAATGCCACTATCTACACACCATATACTCACACTCTCACAAATCTACACTTCCAATCCCTATATACACATTCAAATACCACATGCTATTTGTATACGTACACTGTCACAAGTTCAATGTGCATGTGTTGTCAGTAAAGAGATTGATTCACCTTATCATCTATTATCACTCCACACTTTTACTAAGGCGGATTCTCCATCATTCCTAAAGCTATAGACGCCAACCTACTACTACTAGTAATAAATAAAAGTGTAAAGAAGCTTGTGTTTCAGTTTAGACACTCAAAGTACTTCTCTGTCTGCTCAATCTTACAAAATCGAATTCAACATATGCATAATGCTCTCTCTGTATATTTTTTACTCATATCATACTAAAACTACTATAATATAAGAAAGCTACTCTATAACTTCCCATCTATAAATTTAACTGGAAGACTATTATAAAATATTATAAAATACGTGGCGAATGCTATAAGTTAACGCACATAAAGAGTAAAAATTTGTTTTCTTTGCATTTGGACATTACATTATTGGTAACTGGTGCATAGCATAAACAGAGAGGATCTTATTGCGATGTATGTGTTTTATATAGAGAGATATGTATTAAGGTCGGAGGATATTGACTGACAATGCGCAATGGGCATAATAGACTATATGTATGGATGTATATCTATTAAGTTTGGTAAAAGGTACTTTAGTGAGGTATATAGGAATTGAATGTATTGAGAATTGTTGTATTTCTCGTTGCGTAGGATTTGGTGAGATAAGAAGCTACCTCTGTTCCATAGCCTCTAGAGATACCTCTGTGTTCTCCTTTGGCAGATTCGTCGTTATTGTAGCAGACTATCCACAGATTAAGTGATGATAGAACTGTTCACAGAGTTAATACATAGAGATACTACTCGTAGTAAGTAATCTATACAGATTGTACTGTGATGAAGGGCTATACTTACGTTTCCCTGAAAAGGATAGCACTATTTTACTATATAAGTCTATATACTGTGGTACGAATGAAATCTCAAGTCATTGTGGAATACTACTGGAAGAGAGTCTAGGAATGGACTGTGTATGATCCGATCTGCGATCTGCAGCTATGAAGATATTATGAACCGCAGGAAGGCAGCGACGGAGGTAAAATGGTGAACATTTATGGAGTGACAAAGGAAAGAACATTATTAGGGAGACAGTCTGGCAGGTATTTTGTGTGAAAACCGACGAGGAAGAAGAGAGATAGACCTTTCCTCGCCTCTCCTTGATGTTTTACTACTTCTATTATTATTATTACTACTACCACACCATACCCCAACCACCACTACCTCTAGATCCTATCAAAATCCTCAACAACATTGCATTGCAGTAGTACCTATAGTTTGCGGGTGACGACGACAAGAGTGAGCGTTGACTTTTGTATTGTATTAAAAGCGGAGCGAGAGAGATAGGAAAGTGAATAGGAAAAGAGACAAGACAAAAGACGAGTATAGGAGAACTACACAAGGAACAAGTACTGCGGAAAGAAAAAGGTTGTGTAGTTGTGACGCGTTGTAGAATGAAGATTGTCGTTAGTGGTTGGGTTAATATTTGGTGTGTGGTAGAGAAAGCGAAAGAAAGTTTCAAGACATACGGAGAGAATAGAGCGGAGATTGCGAGAGGAGCGATGTAAAATGTGCAGTAATAGTAATAGTGGTAGATGTAATAGTGGTAGAAGTAATAGTGGTGGTGGTGGTGGTAAGAGTAATATTGGTGGTAGCGTTAGTATTGTGGACTTAGGGATTGGAGCAGTTAGGAGAACAGTGGAGGTTGGTTGGCGTAAGTCAGGGACGTAAATAGTCTGTGGATAAGTAAAAAGAGTAAGAGTTAGAGAAGAGAAAAATTGCTTCTCGTTTTCTCAGGCAAGCCAATAAGATTAGAAAAGGAAATAGAGTCATTTTTGGGTGTGGTGCACACGATGTCTGACTTTGGATTTATTGCAACAGCATTTTGCCATGCGACCTCCTATTTTATCACACTCAGACCTAAAGAGCTCCTCCAATCTTCTCTTGAATGGCCTCAAAAGCTTCCTCCAACTGCCAACTGACTCGCTTCAATTACCGATTCTACTGAAATAGAATGACTCTTCATGAAATTCCCCATTCGCTACAATAATAGTGCACTGCTGAATAATGTACAACAAGAACAACCCGCAGCCAGAGCTAACTACTTACTCCGTGTATTTCTACACTCTACACACCTTACCCGGTTGTACTTACTGGCAGAGAGAAGAGTATCGCACACAATCTGCGATCATTATTCCCCGGTCATGCCTTGCCCAGTTAAGCCACAACCGATGGACTCCGCAGCGGGCAGGTCTTCTGCCTGCCCTAGACTTAAATCTCACATTCAATATCACATCAAACTGTACTCACTCGCAAAGGCTTCACAAATACCTACAACTACAACAAGTAACTAACTCCATAGAAATACACAATCACCCGCTACTTCTTTATTTCTCCGTCTCTGGGCGACGACTTGTTATATTGGCTACATGCTACATTCTTGATTTCTTTCCCGAGATTTCTTATTTCCGAGCCCGTGTCTTCCCCTACGCGTATGCTAACTTAATTGACACTGACACTATTCCTTTCTTTCATCTTTATTACTTATAGGTATACAATAAATTAACGAATTAAGTTTTTAATTGGTCACAAAATAAAGACCGAATTTACATACTTTTCTTTTTATGGCATAACTTATTATTGTATTATGGTGTTTAGAAATGTTTAAGAATCAGTTTTGATAGAAGTATAGTAGAGAGTAGTAGTAGCCACACATAAAGGACAACAAATTTTAAACGGTGAGTAAATGTTTGACTTTCTTCAGAATTGTCATATGCCGACTTCATCAGAATGTAATTAACGAGTTATGAAGAAGTATAGATACCTATACTATTTGTATAATTGGTTTCATTAGTGAGAATAATATGCTTTTATTACAGAGGGGGTTGGGTTACCATTGATTTGAGTTAATACCGTTTGAAATCACCTACATGCACTATGATATTGTATTTTCCGACAATTATCATGATTGATTAATGAGACTTGATGTATCCATGTATTGTGCCTCTCGAAATGGCTGTAAAAAAAGGAGCAGTGTGATTCACAACTCGTTGTTGGATTTTATTAATGCCCCAAATAATGATAGCAAACACAACAGAGATTGTACTTGTTTTTACTCTGTTGATAACATTTTTTTCATTCATTATATAACAGCACTGCACCAAAGATGATCAGCCCGACGAATCTAGACAGTATGACATTATAGATTTCTTTCATTCCTTGGAAATCACAACTACTTAAAAGTACTCTGCTTTTCTTCGCTGAAGTTGAACCTACCGTGTTATTGAGATCGGACAATGAGCGTTTAAATACCTAACTCTTTTCCACTTTATTGCGCTGTATTGAACATTTTCCCCTTAGATGTTGTCTGCCACCGCTAATTTTTGTCCTTTTTGTTCAGAATGACATAAAAAGAGCAGTCCGTATTGATTTCATGGCTCTCAGTAAAATATACCTACCTACATCTTTGTGCATGTTATTTCGAAGCCAATCATTTACTTCAACGAAGAGGGATCGGGCAAGAATCAAAACAAACTTTTGTTTATGGAAACCTGAACTACCATCCAGACGTTATAATATTTATTGCCCTTATTTATCATTTTATATACCTACTGCATTTGAACCCTAGTACTCGTTTATAGAAAAGAACTTCTCTTATGTAATATATATTCCCTGTGTATTCTTCTCATCGTCCCTTATTGTATCCTATATGAACACAAAATAGACAATTTGAAAACACAATCTTATTTGGAGGCTTTATACATTAGAAAATCATTTGTTTGGACAATAATTACTCATAATTACTCAAACTTAATGTGTAATAATGCAATTTCTTAGATTGTTCTGTGATGCAAAGAATTATGGTATTTAGTGATAAACAGTACCACATTATGGCAAATTATTTCTTTTAGGAATAAAAAGAACAGGACTGATGCATTGTAGTTTATAGATTGATTAGTGTAGCTATCCAAATTTATTTATTTGTACGATAATTCGTATATACAAGAACTGAAATACAAACAGAGAGCAATATAAGGTGGTATACGCATATTCATATTATTATCTATACAAAGAATAAGGAAGGTACTTATAAGTAATAAATTTAAGATTAATTAGCGTACGAAACTATCTAAATCATTTATTTACGTATGGTTATCATCATCCTAGTAATAATTAATAGCTGCAACACTATCTGCGTATCAGATACATTTTAGTTAGCAGTATATAGGATTTTGCACAGTTTATTTAAGCAAATTCTGCCGATTATTATTTCTACCAGTCTCACACTTAGTACATTTACTGTTGCTCACAAATAATTATATTAGGTATATATACAGTATAGTTGTCATTAACATTCACATTTTTAAAAATACAAGGATATGATTAGCACTGCACAAATGGAACTATGGATTAATACAATTACATAATATGATTACGCGTTGTTTGAGATTTTGGTTTTATTTATCATTAGCTCGGACTTTGTACAAAAATTATGAGTAGCAATGGCACGTGTGTTCTACATAATCATTATTTAAGTAAATGAATAATCTTAATATCCATCATAATTATGATACAATATACAATAGTCCTTACAGGTCATCGGAGTTATCGTATTGATATAAAACTGGGCAGATTCTGTGCTAATTATTCCTAAACTACATTTACGCTCAATTGCATCTTGGCATCTTTACATTCACTTCACAATTAATTCAACTTTCGAGTTAACTACATTTTTTAATAATATATTCTAGTCACCGTTATAATTATTATTCGATTAATGTTTTTCTTAAACAAATACTGCATTAGTACCTATGTACATTAGTACTAAAAGGAACTGCATAAACCATTGGCAAATTAAAATTAGAGCAAAACGGGAAAAGTGGAATAGATTAGAAATTATATCGACGTTACGGGTTTTTCTAAAATCAACTAATTAAATGTAAGTATAGGTATTGCTCATAAGAGCAAATTACAGTCTTCCTAAAAGTCTGATATAGACATTTATAAGTAGTTTTAATATAACTACGCAAAGACTCGTTTGTTTTGAGGTGAACCGTTTTTAATTGAAAGTACTTGTATCCCTTAATTATAAGTATCATAATAGTACTGGCGTACAAGAATTGACAGAAAATTGTTTGGGACTAGAATATGTGACAGATAAAGGCTAATAGAATAATAAACCAGTCCCCGTCAAATTATACTTACTATAACTGTTGATAAGCAATTGTTAGCACATGTTGTATGAAATAATTGTAATTATTAGCATATTATATACTTTATATAATTTATCAGATACATAAGTACGTGTACTCCGCATACATTCACACGAGGATGCCATGATGAGCGTCAAAACAAGGAATTTCAAGAATTCATAATATTATGAACTGTAAGTAAATAGGTATGAGAAATGTGATGATGGTGTAACAGTATCAATGTCTGTTGTAGTTGTAGGTATCTAATTCCCCGTCTTACGGCTACAGATTTCTCCTCTTGTGATTTCCCTCGTGTTCAGTCCGTGTAGCTGTTGACGGAAGCTCTTGGTTCGGGTTAACCTCCACATGTATATTGTCATGTAACGAGGTTGTACATTTAGAGGTTAACCTTTAATTTCCAAGTGACTTTTTCCTGGTAAGATATTAATCATAAGAAAATCCTCTTATCCCTACTCTTCCCTTCTCCAAACTTTAGTATCTGTAGTTACAATACAAACATTCCAAAGGGTACTTTTTGCAAAGGGGGAATAGAAAGTTGAGGAGAAGTGAGACCCACACAGTCATTTATTTCCTGTTTTACTGTAATACCGATAACTAAGTGAATTTGTAGTTTTTTACCATGGAGATGTAATTACATGTTTATTTCAGTATCCGATGCTTCTACTAATTGAAAATTTAGGTATTTAAATTATACTTTAAAAATAATTTTAAAAGTGTGTATTTGCAAACAAAATATTTAACCAAACCATTATTGGATAAGAAGTTACTGCGAATACAGAATGAAAAAAGCACAAGATGCTTTCCTTAACATAAAAAACATAAACCTACGATTTTAAACGCTTCGTATCACGCACATGACGGAATGCTTCGATAAATATTTAAGGGTACATAATGGATGAACAATTTTACGTTTGAGAAAAACCATCAAAATTTATTTTCTCGTGAAACTAATTATTAGTAAAAGGAATGAATACTTTACTTATTCATTATTACGCAGTAGTAGTAGATTAATATATAATATTTCGACGAGTGGTGCCGTGAATGCTGGAAATGTTGCAAGTTGGCTAATACTGCAAGGAAAGTAATTTGTAAAGACAGGCAGTGAATGCAAGGTAGTGAGGTATTAAGCTGTGCTGGATGTTATTTATAATACCTATGGTTATTGAATACACTATGATGACGTGTAATATTAATGTAGTAGTATATGTAGATGTAGATATAATAAAATTGGTTTCGACTAACGTTACGTATTTATATAAACAATTGTGATAATTACTTTCAAACTAAAGATGAAAGTTGTTGAGAGGTGCGAGACTGAGTGACGGGCGACGAGGAGTTGACGGAAGAAGAGACACCGAATTGCTGATAGTACGGAAGCGGGTAGGAGGCAGCTAAGTTTTGGTGGGGAGTGTTGGATGCTGTGGAATTGCCAGAATCCTGAGTGGAGTGATGGGCTTCGTGATACAGAATCGGAACTCTCACAAGACGCTGAGCTGCGTGCGCCATGTTGGCCGCTTCTAATTCCGCTGCTAATTGTCGCTTCCATTTATTTCGCCGATTTTGAAACCAAATTTTCACCTGTTGCATTAAAATAATCAGTCCATATAATTTCTACATTCAAAACTAATCAAAATAACCCTAAACTAATCATATTCTACTAAAATAATGCACTTCATTCTCTTATTTATAAAAAATTCTATTTCATTCTTTCTTTCCATTTGCTAAAGTGGAAAGCAAATTCTGCTACATCATGAGAATGATTTTTTTAACTTTTGGGTACTTGCGTAATCAAATTATTACAGTTACCCATTGCAATTACACACATAGCGTCAGAATTTTTTTCCCAAAGGCTATTATTATTGATATATGATTTGTAAGAAGTCTTAATAGGTATGTTGTAATTTTTGGGGAGTGTGCCTTTGAAAGCCGTGGATGACGAAGCAAATACAGATAAAATGATGTGGACAGTTAAAATAGTTTGAGTCTCACCTGAGTTTCAGTCAAATGTAGTGAAGCTGCCAGCCCTGCTCTTTCGCTGCTTGACAAATATCTTTTGACATCGAACGTTGACTCCAACTGGAAAACCTGACTACGAGAGAAGACTGTCCGTGTTTTCTTCTTCCTTTTACTGCTGCCCCCATTGAGATTATTGTTGTTCGACTGGGATGCGCCTGTGAGAGCGGATTTGTTGGCAGAATTTCCTTGAGGAGAAGTACTAGTGGTTATACTGCCCGAAGTTGCTGACCCACCTTTCTGCGCCTCACATTCGAATTCGTTTCCCTCGTCACTATCAACATCTCTTGACTTCCCATTCGGACCTAACCGGATGTCTATTGAACTCCCTCGCGAATTTGGCCTGCTGTCCGATGAGCAACAATCACTCGCCGCCGTCTCAGTCGGCGATTTTTGATCTAGTCTCACTATTCGGAGAAAATCAAAACCCAAATTACACATCCGTCTCATGTTCTCATCCTTCATTTTTTGTATCTGTCATTTTTTATGGTACTCATATTATAATTAAACTGATTGATTTGTTTTGCTTCATTCAAATGTATTGTTCAGTATTCAGTATATAAATACCTAGCACTAATAACAATATAGAACGATATTTTTAAATGTACTTATAATGGTACATCATTCGAAATATTTATAGGTAACATCTCAATCAAACTAGCTAATGTTTGTTCAGATAAATGAATGCTTTGTTTTGTTAACTAGGTACTACACTGTTAACTACGTAGGAAACGAGAAATAACTTGAGTAAACACAAACATTTCACAATTTGTGAGAAACAAAATGGTGATGTCACATTTAATGAGCTTGTTAATGTTAATGAATTCGCATGACTTTCTTAACAAGATTAATCATTACTTGGGTGCTTTACAATATTCCACTAAGACTTCAATGTAATTCCTTTGAGTAGTATATAATATCAGTATAATGTTCAGAGTACTCTCATTCAATGTTTCACGACTTTTATTAGTCTTCTGTCAATTTATTTGTTTCCTAATCTACTTATACCTACTGTTGTAATATTGTATTTATTGTTTATGTATGGTAACAAAAATCAACTACGTTTAAAGGTGGCTTACCTAAAGACCGATGGGTGCCTTGATGAGCAGGAGGTGGAGACCGTGACAAATGATTATGGTGTGAAGCTAAACTTAAGGGCTGAGTCAGGGACGACCAGGGGTACCAACATGCGGCTGAGCGTTGAAAATCCGTTGCACCATAAAGACTAAGAATTGCAGCTGAGTGTTGAGGAGAAAATGCCAAAGGAGCCACAAGTCCCAATCTAAATAAAAATAAAAATATTTGACTGTCATTTTGTGGTAAACTAGTTATTATTTCATATAAGTCTACCTCAGATACAAATCTCATTAATATATTTTATCTGAGAATGACTAATGTAAGAAATAAGAAATACTTTCTGAAAAGAATATGAAACATTTTTCCAGAGATACTGATCAACATATTTTTGATCGGTTGTCACTTATTTTGATTTTGTTGTACTATTTGTATTTATTCGAATAATTCATGTAGCCCACCATGCATACAACGGAAAATAATATCGATAGCAATCTGCTGCACACGACAAAATTTAAAAGAACTCCTGCAGATTGTTTTCTTTGCTCTTTTCGTTTTTCCTTGTGTTCTTTTGACATCCACAATATGGCTATGATGACGTAGGGTATACTGTAAATAGCTATAGTAAGTATTTGCTTTCTTATTAGTGTTTAGTAGAAACCTTAATCTTATTTGTCGTCAAAGAAGGTGTCTAAATGCCAAATAACAAGTAAATAACTAACTAGCTAATTACATTAGTGTTTTTGACGCATACTTTGCTATTTAGGTTGTTCTTAATCATGTGGAGAAATAACAAGCAATCCAATTAATAATAGTTGCAATGCCTATTATTAGCTCTCTATAAACTATGACACCATAAGACCGCATGTCGGTTTTCTTATTATAAGAACGCATTAACTATAGGCATTATTATTAATATTGATAAAGTGATAGCACAACATAATTTAGTAATTTTCTTAACATTTTAATGAAAATTCTGTAAGCATAAAATCTGTAAAAATGGTATTTAAGACTGCAACGATTCCATTTTAAAATAGCAACGAAATAATTACTGGGTTGTAGGTTTCCAAATCATACTTTTCATACAAACACTCGATATTAAACATGATTAATAAAGCTTATCATTTCCAGTAATGAATAGAAAAATTAGCACTCAAAAATGATGTGTAATATGAAAGTATATCACTATTTTTGGTAAGTACAAAAATATCAGGTAATTTTCGAGCATAAAAGTGCCTACATTATAGTGTAAGGCTTTAGACACGTTATTATGAATAAATTCTTACAGTAAACCATATGAGACAGACGACAGAAAATATTTTGACAAATCTAAATCAAGCAAGAATTCCAAGAGAACAAGAGACTCTTGTTCCCTTTATCTTCACTAAACCAAAATGAACAGTACACGACCATAATAAAACATAAGACGCAGGAACAGCGGTACAAAGGATGAAGTGAAAAACTAAAATTCCTATTGTCATTGTCTACGTCGACTGCATGCGTCATTCCACAGATTAGCAAGGTGTAGTGTAGAAAGGGGATAAATGTGAAGCTTATACTTACACAGATTTCAGTTTTATTGATATACAAACTGATGCGATATAAGTATATAAATCTTAAAGCAGTACCATGTTTTCACATAGCAATTGCCTGTCCTATCTTTGTCTTTCGGAATATTATCGCTTTCAAAATGTGACTGACGCAACATATTTGACTAGTAATATTATTATGCTAAAAGTGAACAAGAATAATTCTCATATCTTACATACTGCCTCGTCCGATCACCAGGATTAGCAAAATCATACCAATGTATGTTGTCGAATTGACAAAGAATATAAAATAGTATTTTACAAAGAATATAATATAATTCACAATGACAGAGAATTTCTACTTAAACTCTGTTGAAAGTAAATGGTGATAATATTTCTTAACATTCTACTTTACTACGATTAAATGTCATTGATGAACGGGAAGTTTTCTTGCGCATTGTGCAAGCTTATTAGTGTAAAGAGGAATATTAGAGGAATAGTAAAGTCATAGGTATACTTATATATATACATGGGCTTATTGACTATGAGTCAGTCAGTACAAGGTGGTTTGGAGAATCCTTACATCTGTACAATGTGAAAAGGGATATTTTGATTCCTTGTGAAAGAAAGGCTTCACTGATTGTGAGCTCTCTGTCTTTTTCCGTTGTTCACAGTTCCTACACATAAAAGTAGGCTGCTATCTCACTTATTGTTTCTAAAGCGTAGCAATCTACATATTGAAAGTTATTACTATGTATACAATACATGTACTTAAATACATTGACACTGCTACTGCTACTAATTGCAGCTTGCACTTATATTATCACTAATAATCGTCAAATAATTCTCCATACAGCTCTTTTTGCATGATACAATGAAATCCTTAAGGACTGTTTTATTTATTCCGATGTAAAGAAAAGGCAGTAGATGCCTAACTATATACGTAAAGGCAAGTGACGCAGAAACTACTTTTTCTTCTTTGTCTCATTTGTCACATTGTCAACTCTGACCATATTTTATTAAACATAATATAAAGGTTTATTGGAAATGTTTCAGTTCTTTTCTTCTGCTGACGTTATGTAGTTCATTGTGTTTTTTATTTCATACCTTGTATTTTATTTGCATTGTCCACAAAATTCTCGTTGGATTTTATTCCCATTGAATATGAAAAGTAATATTGTAATAATATGCCCCTGACTTGACATAAGCTCATTAATAATAAACCATTTGTAACGGTCCAAGGAAGTAACGAAGTCAACAGTGACACTATATTGTGAACTATGACAAGGTAACACTAACTATTTATGACATTGTTAGTAGCAGTAAAACTACGCTGATTTCGTGTTTAAAAGTAAAGGTCGTTCTATAAATATTGAAACACTGTTGGTCTCCCACCAATTCAAAAGTCAATGTCAAACATAAGTGAAATTCACATTTAGAATGCATTGAATATTGCAGGCTGCACTGATACTTTAGTTACTCTGAAAGGTCAAATGTCATGAAGGAGTTGACTGATTGAACCCATCTTCGAATTTAGCTTCACATATGTCCTCATTAGTATCTGCATAAAAGTTGCTCAAAATATTTCTAATCTTTCGTGAGTTATTATGGTGAAGGGCAGACGGACGGAGAACTTTGTCCTTTCCATAAAGTAACTTTATAGCTACTTAATAAAGAGCTTTCTAAGTTCGTCTTCTTTAATACTTTGCTTTCCTACGGTAAATGTTACTGTGTGTACAGTTTATAAGCTTGGTGATTTAACTTAAATGGTAACACAATAGAATTAGTGTCGCTGACTGGGAATCATACGTACTTCACGTGTAACTACTATGTAGTATAATATTAAATTTCGTAGAAATAGTGAAACAAACATACCGAATTGCATTGTACTACTTATTCGAGCATGGTATTAGCGTGTGGGCGACGGAATGGGGCACTTTGGAGGATTCTTCGTAATTACGCGATCGCTTTTGTAGATTGCCACTTTTCACTACTCAATACAATACATATCTAATGTATATTTAATATTATACCTAAGTCATATACCTAGATGCATTGCACACATAGGGAACACGCATTAATGCTAAAGATAATTGTGAAGGAAGGACGATTTAAAATAAGTTTCGGAACGCAAAACAATGATTTCATTGCTGAGCTACCCTATCTGACATATTATGAATTTTTTTCTTGCACACTTATATTCAATTTCAATATGCGTTGAAATTATTCACAACTGTAGGTACTAAATACAATGGGAAACGAACAAAAATGTTTTTACAAATCGATAAGACATATTTTCATGCGATACGATTTTACGTGTAAAAATAAGTAAGCAAGTATTTGTAAGTAGCTATTATTGACCTAAAAGGAAGAGTTACGCTAATTACGAATATTATAATTAATGATAATAATTCTTAATTTGTATTACTAAAGGTACTCAGTCTTGCATGATTACTACTTATGTTAATTGGGATTAAGAGCGGTAAAGAATGAGTTACTCTAGTAGTAATTTATTTATATTAAGAAAGTCCCTTAATTTGTATTAATACACATTTTTATGATGGTAGATTTGGTATGTAGAATCTACAAAATATTTGTCTCAGAAAAAGAAGTATATGTAATTCAATGTAATTCTATGTATAAGGGATTCCATGGTAAAAGAATTTATTTTTCATGTGAGAAGTGTGAATGTAAGAAATGAATGAATGGTTTACCTTGCTAAAATACTGGCATCTTGATTGATGAGAGCTTCGGGAATCTCATCTTTGCTTTTGTTTGCTGAGTTATTTGTGGAGGAAGCCAAAATGCTGGCTATGGAGAAAGGTGAGATTTTCTGAGATTTAGGACTGGGACTGCGAGTGACATGTACGGGGCTACAACTTCCACTCGTATCTGACTCACGAGGCATTTTGACAATGATTAGATATTGTTTATAACTTTGGGCCAAATAGAATATATCTCTACCAGCCACGTCTCACACACAGTCACTTATATATTACGTGGAAATTCACCTTCACTGCTGCACGCCAATAAATTCCCGTATATTTTACCGTGAAACTTTCCAGTATTGTACAATTTAAACTCACACAGCTTAAAAACTTTTAGTGGAAATATAAACCAAGAGAGTTTTCTCACTTTCCGATTCTAGTAATAGTATTTCTCTGTATTGCAAAACATCTCAATCCAAATAAAATCAACAATAGAAACTTGACTACAACAATTCACTTCACTCAAAATGCATTTATTTTCTAAATCAAAGAATAGAAGTTGTTTTTCTCAAATGGAAAATTCAAAACAACAATTGAATTTATGTGAGCACTTGATTATACAATTATTTTCTCATTGCCAGTTCAATCATTTGATTTTGCGTTTGATCACACCCCACGAATAAAGTTGATATAAATAAAATCTTGTGTGAATAAAACTGAATATTATATCAACAATTATTCCCAACAAATCTTTCGATACTTCTTGTATCTCGATTGCGTTGATACATACAGATTGACTTAGAATATTCCACAACCAGTAATGTAAACTTGTCTCTAATTAACGAAAACTGTTGTTATATTTTTAAAAATCCACGAGTGTTAATACAAACAAAGGAGAAATTACGTAGACTTGTGAGCTATGAAACAACTTAAAAGATGTGTCAGTGAGATAAAAATCAGAACATCTTTCCCCTTTGAACTTGACGGTTTTCTCACAAAAGTGGCACTGGAGAGTGTTGGAAATGAATATGAGTGGGGAGGAGTACTTTTCATCAGGGTTTTATCTGAGAGCTGCCGTTGCGTGTATATTTGTATGCTGTATCTGTAGTGGCAATAGTAGGAGTAGGTGGTTGAGTTTGTAGTAGGAGCAGTTGTAGTAGTTGTTGTGTAGGTCTAGGTATCTCTCTCTGCAGTGTGTCTCCCGAATAAATATCTTTGCTCTTGTCTAAAGGCGAGACTCATCATAAACCTCCACAGACAAAACACAGTCAGACATCAGACACATAACCAACTAACGTTGTTATGTAGGTTGGTCTTACACCTTTTTCTCAGAGTGGTTGTAGTTGTTGTAAGTAAAGGTAAGGTCGCGACTGGAATGAATTTACCACACCGGTGCAAGAGGCACAAACAGAATCAAAGTTTGAAGAGCACCGAAGCAACTCCAGATAACTTTATTCCTCGTGTACTATAAATAGTTGAATTCAGAAAGAACAAAGTGTGATTGTGATATGAAACGTCAAACTACTTTCCACACACAAACTTTTTCTGAACCTTAAGAACAATGCGTTGTGAATAAAATGAGATTTGGACTGAGAAATGTAAATGCGTAAAAAAACAATATAACCTCCGTAAGTCACAACACATACATACCGTAAGTTGTGTGAAGATGAAAACAATGGGAGATTTGTAATTTTATGTGGCGTTAAGTAGTACTTGGATTTAAAGGTGAGAAATTGGACGGAGTGGACTTGATATTCCAAACGCCTCAGGTAAATGCTCCGGAGAAAATGTAGTCAATGTTTATTCTGCTCTCTTATATGATGGTATTCCTGTATTATGTGATGTGGGATGAAAATACTATTAAAGAATGAAGAAACGGTGGATAACTGTTGTAGCTATAGCTTTGCTGTTTCAGGATGCGATGCTTGTTGCTGTGAATGTGAAGGATTGACTGAGAACATTAGAAATTACTTTGGTTCGCAAGATGTGGAAATAAATAACACAATTTGCATTTTTCTCAAAGCTGAGTTGAATGTTCTGTAGGTTTGGTGTCAACAAGGATGGCACTTTATCTCACAGGTAGAATATATTTCCGTATTGCAGTCGTAATGTAATAACTCGGAGGAAATTTGTTTATGGTAGCGCGAGGAGTCACTTCTGTCACGGGTAGTACAATAGTAGACTCAACTTAAGTGACTCAACCGTAGAAGATCTGCGGAAGAGATGAACTCATGAAATATGTGGGTCTTTGATTTCGGCGGTGATGTGAGGAAAAGTTCGTTCGGGAGGGTTTCTTTCAGATCATCAGGGTTCTTCTACTTCTACCACCGATATGCGTTTTTCGGTTTCTCTCCTTCTTGTTCTCTACTGAACGTTCGTTTACTCCAAGTTTCGTTAAAGCTGCAAATAGTAATTCTTTCCTGTGGGAGTTTCAATATTAGGATGTCCAGTCATCGACAGTGGGTAGTGTTGGGAAGATTGGGTGTGAATGGTGATGAGGAGATTTTTCAGAACCGTTTGGCAGCAGATATAATATTATAGCTATGTACGTTGATACTCCGGCTATTCCCGTACTTGCATGTATAGACCGGAGCAGTTAGCGTTTGAGTGCGGTAGACGCGATGTAGCCGAGTGGTCCGGTCTCTGCGGTGGTGGTGGTAGCAGGTTCGTAGTATTTGAGATGAGAAGTCTAAAAAGATTTTAGTGTGTAGTCTAGTGAAGTGAAGTGAAGTGCCGGAGAGTCAGCAACAACAGAAAATTTTGCATGGGTACTTAACACTGTAAGCGATTCGCGTTAAATTTTCGGACGATTTTCCGAATGCGCAACCCCCGTCCTACTCCTATTCGTTTTGCAGTCCCGATTGGTTTATCAGGACATGATAGAGTTTTTGCCGTTTCACTTTCGACTCCACGCCTTCCTCAAAACATGCGTCCTCAACAGGGCCAATCCTTAGTGTAGCAAAAGCAAAACCCAAATGGATACAAAAGATTGCCATGCCCTGAGCTCTGACAAAACTGCCGAGGCAACTAGCCTTACACTCTCCTCTACTTCTCTCTCTCTACAAATACAAATACAACTACAACTACTACAACTAACCAACAATTCGTATACACTCTCTATTACCTCACGTTACATTACTATCGTACTTTACATTACCCACTTGCTTTTACTTTTAGGTGCATCGTTCACCACTCCAACTCTGTCTGTACCCACTAAGTATTATCATTAACCACACTACGCTCTTTTTCGTCTCTCTCTCCGCTTTCCTCCTACTTTACCCGTGTGCTCGAGCAAATAGTATCATTAACTGCATCCCATATTATTCTGAACAATACGAAACGAATACAGCATACGAAATTTAGTAGTAGCCATAATAGACCAAACAAACAGACACTTATAGCAAGATTACCAAACCAAAGCTGAAAGTAACACAGAACCGTAGAAGAAGATTCTAAGTAATATATTACTCCACGCATAGTTTTGTATTATGATATAGTTTTGAGATTTGATGTGGAACATAATACATTAAACACGACCCTTATAGCAGATGGGTTAAAAAGTTCAGAGAATATACATTATCATATCTACTATGAGTACGGAGAAGAGTCAGAAGCTGGAATTGTAGTTTTCTCAGGCATGAAACATGGGTTTACCACCACGAAGACATAATGTGACATTACATTACATGAATATCTGGCTAATGGAGTTCAGCAAGCCTCAAAATTCCTGTCAAAAGGCTAAGATTACCACAGATCCTTTGCATACGTAATCGAGAGACTCCTCCGGGTTGCTAAATTGGTTAACGATAGGGGAAATGTTGCTTTAACGCAACATTCTTGGTTTTCCTCAAAACTTGATATGCACTCATAAAATCCACGGCTTATTCACTTGCTGCGTATTATTCAGAGGAGGCACAATACACAGACTACCTAGTTGAAATTCGTTTTACGTAAATACTCAGTCGTTGACGTAAACACGACACCCTTCTACGCCAAATAATAGAACCCTACTTTTACACAGATCATTTTCCACATTGTGTGCTTCAAGTGATTATCATCATCCATAATGTGATTTTATCTAACATGCTATTAAGACCATGCAAAATAAATTGATAGCAATATGTAGTTAACAAGCTTCAAATTTACAGTAAATAAACCGGTCAACACCGGGTGTAAATAAACAACGCAGTTACGTAGTGTTTAAAACAGTAAAACTTAAGAATGCACTGTTACGAAATATAAATATTTAATTTTCTTAATGTTTTTCAATCGATAGAATTCAGCTGAAGATGAGTCTGGTTGCAGGTATGCGTCATTTTAAGTAGCTGCTCGCTGCTACTACGAAATGAAACGTCATAAAATGATTTTATTTCGTCATTTAATTTCGAAGTCTTCAGATTCTATGCAATGAATATATATCATCAATCACTGATTGACCCCTTCTTCGGACTTAACATCAAATGCACCTCAATAGTACGTATAACAAATTCGAAATTATTGTCTCAAACCGTTCTTGAGTTGTCGGCGCATACGGACGGACGGAGGGAAACAGGGACAGAGTGAAATGATAGAAACAACTACCTTTTATTTTTCTATTTCGTTGCATGTTTACAGTAAACTGTTTTGATTATATGCAGTGGCTGTAGGTTTATTACGTAATCTTTGGGAAAGATTATCACTTACAGTGTAACATTAATTTTTGATCAAATCATGTTTTACTTATGTCTAATTTGCAGTCTTCCTTAGACATCATTATACGATATTATAGGTTTCACCTTGTAAATTAATTAGCAAAATTGATTGTAAGTTTGATACGATTATATAGATAGATAACTAATTATATATAATTAATTGGTATTTCAGACAGCAATCCTTGAGTATGTTTGTAATTATTTGTAAAGGGCATATGTATAAAAGGAAAGATGTTAAATGTGAAGCTGAAATCAATATTGTATGCATGTTGGAAATAAAAGGTTTGGTAGTGCTGAAAGAGATAACTGATTAGACGCTGTTTGAGAGAAAAGAATATGGAACAAGGTCAATGCACTAAACGTAGCTTAAAAGTTTCAGTAGCTTTCCACAAACAGTAAAAGTGATTTAATAAAATTGCTTCTTCAGGAACTGACTAAACACCCGAGTGTGTTGAATGGAAAATAACTGAAGGAAGAGGGAAAACAATGCAAAGAGTGAATTAGCAAATGTATACGGACAATGCAACTACAACACACAGGAACATCCTTTCCTTACAACCAGTAACAACTTGCCCAACATCAATTAACTTTCTCTTCTTCCGAACAAAACATTACTTACGACTCTTTGACTGCCTCAATTCCACTAATGACTAATGACTTCATTCTCTACATTTATTTCAACCCATTGGCCATGCACACAGACACAGAGAAATAGAAAGATAAAATCTATACCAGCTTTATTCAACGCAAGGAGTAAGTACACATGAAAGATGCATTATTTATACGACCAATTCTACATTTCACGATGCTTACTCACATACAAGATACGAAAGTAGGCAGTTTTCATCCAGTACTTTATCCGTGTCTCATTCTTATTTACATTTCCTCTTCGTCTGGTGGATAACACTTTCTAAAGCTACTCAATCAATTTCCTCTCATTTAAATCACGGCTTTGTATACAGTTCCCCCATGACGATATTCTTACTCCGAATAAAATAGGAAACTATCACTATTTACTACCCACCTCATCTCTTTTATTACAAACCTCTCTTTTACACATTAAAAATAATCGTGTGTATAAGCACCAATTAAATCGCATCTTTCGCAGCTCTGTGTAATGTTAATGCATTTCCTTAATCGAAAATCTATGATGGAAAGCTAATTTATTGTGTATCATGAAATAAAATAAACCGGTCAATCACCGGGTATAATGAAACAACGAAGTTTCGTAATATTTTTTAAAAAAATAGTGAAACTTAAAGCGTGTTATGGAAATATAATTATTTAATTTGCTTAATGTTTGTGTATTGTTGGATTGATAAATGCCAGTAAACGAACAAATATAACATTAAAATTAAATGTTTATATTGTATAGTATGAATTATTAAGTTTATAAAGAATGTCATTAGTACAAACGAAGAAATATTCCTTGATTGTTAGTAAGTATTATAGTAAAATCAATTTTCGTCAGCGGTGCACTTTAATTAAAGAAAAGTATACAATGGTGCATTACTTCAAGCTTTAGTGAAGTTGATGTTGTGTAAACAATTTAGAGTTCATCAAAGACGTATTGATTGCATGTAGTAGATTTTAACAAAAATATTATTATCATGTAAAGTAGTAGGAAAGCATTTAGAATGATTGCTCTGTTTTTCTTGTGAGCTAACTGGCATAGTTTCAATACAAACCGACAGAATGAAAGTACAATGGGAGTGGACTGAAAAGCAGAAATCATACATCGTGTCTTGTGAATGTCAACACTATAAATGTAAGGCCAAGAACAACAACAAGCTTTAGTAGTAACAGATGAAAATCAAAGCAAATAATGAGATGGAAACATTAGACAAGACAAGAAAGCAGAATTGTTTATTGTTAGTGAAGTCGAGATTGGAGATGAACAATGAAGACCTGCCGTGCCATCGCATGCGAACATTATTTGATTTCCTTCCACTTCTTCTGTTTTCATTTCATGTAAATTGGGGCATTGCAAAACACTCTGTCGAAGTGATCTCTCATCGATTAACTTGACTTACAGTTACTTTTCTCCTTTTTCTCCATTGTGCTCCCTTCTTTACAACTTCCAACATTTCTCAAGCACATCTCTCTTTCTACTTCACTCAACCACTCCACACTCCACTCTTATTATTAAGTACCCATTTACTCACTCCAAACAAACTCCAAAGAGCTTCTAACGGTTCGCTCTTATACTCATTTTATTCCACCCACATTTTCACCCTATCCAATTTCATGCAAAATTCTATACTGTACCTATAAAATTGAAACAACGTTTTTTGTTTTTATTCGTTTATTTATTGTTAATTGAACGATTCCTTACCACGAGGCAGTAGCACTGTCTCAATGTAGCAACGAAATAATTTACACGCATTACAATAAAAGCAGGAATTTTTCTTACGAATTATATAGATATCAAGAATAATATTGCCAAATAGCTCGTTGCATTGAGGATGTCGTAGCATGTCGGGAAATAAAAACGTTTCTGTTAATATATGTGTGTAATTACACTCGAAATGAGTTCTGTAGTTTAGAAAATCAAAATGTACCAATCTGGTCGGGCTTATTTGGAATAATTGACATGGTATTTAATTTTTCTAAATATATAATAGCAGATTTCAATTCTACTATATCATTGGGACATTCAGTTGTCTCACTGATAATTTTTGTTGACTTTTCCCATAATCATTTTCATCGCAATGGCATTTAGCACTATGATGGTGCTAATAATAAGGTGAATAGAGTGTTGGTTCACTTGAATTGTCACTTAAGGGGACAATTTTGTTGACAGCACGTATCTCGAAATCGTTATTGGTTTGGTATAAGTAATAGAGCATAGACGAAGCACAAACGGAGCATGGAAGCTTACAAATGTTTTCATCCACGTCACTTTTCATAAAGTACAAGAGCAGATGCACGAAGTACAACATTTCGGACGAAACGGAGTCGTTAAAGGCACTCTGCGTAAAGTAGTGGAGGTTTGGAGAGTAATAATCTGAATTGATGCATGTAAGTTGTAAGTATTCGGCATTACTGGCATTAGTGCGTATGCCACTATTCTATGAATCGTATCTGTAACAATATTATGTGCACAAAAGTAAACCAACCTCACAACAACTACTACAACACAGCGGGAGGCTATTCGTCCTCACGTTCACTTCATTAACAGTGTTTACTTGTTGTGAAGTACCCGCATGAACTCTAATCGCTATTATTATTTTCTCTAATCCATTATACAGCTATAGATCAATCCCATAAGCAGCGGATGAATATTCCTATTGCTTTGCTCGTACCGACTCCAAGAGATTTTTTTTAAATACTGGTGTATATATGTATTTATGTTATATCTGTAGATCTCTTCTACATGTAAGATTAGTTATGTTAGTAATAATATTTCTATGTAAGTAATTTAAAGCTCTATTATAAAACTTTTAACTTGCAAACATACTTACATTTTTAAGCATTGGATTGATTGAAATGTAGTAAGTATTAGATTAACGAGACAAATCCCATACGTTTAAAATCTGTCGGGTTTTCCTTTCGGTTCATCGATTTCATACTTTTAGATGTCGTTTTTCGATGTGTAATGTTCTCCGTTACAGATTTTTATAAAAACGATATGATATAAATATCAGATCTAAATAGATCTAAATTTAGATAAGAAAAGATTATCAATATAAGGTATTCAGCCAAAAGTGTGAACAAGCATGAATTTGTAAAACTTAATTAATGAAAATTCTGTACGAATTTTTTAAAATTACACTTACTGATTTTACAGCACTATTGCAGTTCAAACCCTATATCAATTATAGACATGAAAGTGATTATGAATTTGATTATGAAAGTGTTAAACTGCTTGATGCTAAATATGCTATCCCTTCACAGTCTACTATCAACTATATCAATAAGGTAAGTGCTGTATATAGATTTATACTTTTAGTGTTATTTGCATTCCTGGGGAATTCCAAGGAAAATATAGACGCCACACTCTTTGTAGTTTCTGTAGATTGTGTAGATGTATTTATTAATTACTACGGACAGGTTAGTCAGGTTAATGCAGAACGAGGAGAATGAAAGACTCCGGAGAAGTGTAGGAAACTAATAGAGAGTTAGAATTTTGGTGCAGATACTAGATACTTCCATACACAGACATAATAGACATGATGACGCTTGGTAAGAATTGCATTGATTATACAGCGTCTGTGTGTCTGTTGATAATGAATGGGCTTAGTAAAGTAAAGGTTTACCTCCTCGCGTATATTTCTATACCTCCATCCAACTTAACGGAGTCTTCTACACAATACATCGTGGCAAATCGGATTTGCATCATTGGCATGTATGATAGGTACTGGGAGAAGAGTAAAGTGAAACCAAGCATAATGGTTCAGTTACAACTTTAATTTAAACAAGATCATGTAAGTGAATGAGTACATTGAAGAGTTTACGTAGCTATTGTGTGTTAGCCAGGTATCGTTTTGTATCACAGCGATTGATGCGATGTACTTACTGTTAATTCTATATAGTAACTATACGAATACACACTCCTAGTATATAAATACTTACCCGTAATAAAGCCACCGTTCCAGATACGCTACACAAATGTATTTTAACGTGATTTTTAAGCAGTGCACAGTTAAAGCCAAAGCATTGACTATAGCTATAAGGAATTTACAATAGAATCTGTTACTGTGTATACTTAGGCATATTTGATAGAGATGAGACGTATACGAGAGGTAGATATATAATGGAGATGAGATCAGACGCGGATGAATAGATTAGAGAGATAGTCTGTGGAAGCGCAGGGTAAAGTGAATGCCGAATGGCATGATTGTATTAATTACTGTATTCTGTGAACTGCTGTGTGGAGGTTGGCCGATTGAATCAAGTCTCGAATTTCATTTGGGGATGAGAATAGGATGAAGCGAATGAAGGGTCCTGAGGCCTGGCCTGGCTATTCAGCCGGCAGGCCCATTTGATCAAAATGCAATGGTAACTCGAAACTTATTTTTCCGACGACAGTAAAAGGAGGAATGCTCCCTTCCGTATCATTTTAATTCCGAACACCGCGTGCTGAGCAACTCCGCCTCCCATGAAACAACTCGAATTATCGTCTTCTAACATAGCTAGTAATTTCCTTGTTAGGGCTCTTTAAGAATCAACCTTTGCTCAAACACACACACAAACACACACATACAACAACAAACACAACGTACACAACAGACCTACCCCAGTTTCCCTAATTTATATAACTATAACCAAATCAACCAGAACTACCTTTAACAATCTTCATCCTAATATAAGTTATAAGCAAATGTATCCAAAAATAACAAATAAAAATTATATTTATATAGACAAATAAAATATACACGTTCTATCTTAATGTATCCACTCACAAATAAATCTCTTCCAACAAGAACCAACACACACTCACACAAATAGATATAATTACTGTAATGGGATACAACCTCCAAACAATTCACTTTTACGTCACCTCTTCTTCTTCACCTCACTCATATTCATATATTAACCACATAATACCTCGGCGTATTGTTAATATATGCATTAACACATTAAAGTTATCATATTTTTTATTTATTTCTAAATAATAGAAATAGACTACCTAATTTTCTATTCACTGCTGGGATTAGGATTACTATTAACCCATTATAACACTCATTATAGATTTCATGATTAGAATGGTTGAGCTATTTAATTTATGGATTTGTTAAAAAACTGTCATCTTTCCAGCATATTTTTGCATCGTGTCATTTCAAAGAAAACACGACTTGTAAAGACTCTTTCCAAAATTATCTGTGGACTTATCCGAGCTAAAACACAGTTTGAACATTTAGTGGATTCCTAGTCGTATAATACGTATAGGCCAAAGGTGGATAGAAATGTGGAAACTGAGAGTGTACATAGATAATAATATTGGAACAGTATTAGGTGCAATAAGTACAATCGTCGTGGTTCTCGAGTGCTCGTGGACATAGACGTATAGTAGTCGTAGAACAGATTGGCTAAGGTACTCTGGGTAACTACATTTATTTGAAGATGAACGAATGTGAGAAAGGTATAATATTGTACACGAGTGCAGAGAGTCTTCCTAAGTGTAGTAAATAGTTAGATAAAGTTTATAATAGACAGTAGCCTTCTATTTCCACTATTTCCACTCTTGCTCACATTTATATCTAAATAGATAGGTTGGGCTGTTTGTGAGCTATACATTATATATTAGATATAATGTGTAGTAGTTAGATGTAATCTAGGTAGGTATAGGTCTACGATATACATTGAGTCACCAAGTGAGACTTCTCTGGAGCTCAGCAGCACGAATGGTCCCACTCCATGCATACCGAATTATTCCCTGGTTTATAGTAACAACCTCGTCTCACAATACAGATAAAAGCCTCCGACCATTAAGGACTGAATTTGAGAAGTGCGGAAAAGCAAAAAGTTCCTACAATCATTTCATTCGTTTTTTCTCACTCTCTCTCTCGTCTTTTCTCTTTCACATTCACATCACAGCGCAATGCAACACACTCGACTCACTATTTTCCACTTCTCTGTGTCTTGATTTTTCTTTTTCATCTCCGGCTTTCTTCCCTCTTTACATATAGATGAGTGTTCTTGAATTGAGTTGCATTTCCCATATTATATGTCGTCCGTGTTCTTCTTTTATTTCATATTTATACATTTCTCTGTATATGTACACCTTCATAGTTTGTTCTGTCTATTCTGTCCTGCTCATTGTCAGCTATTTTATTTCTCATTCTGTAGTAATAATATTTCTATAGAAATACAAACAGTTTCATTCTACGACTACAGTGGGAGAGCTGATGACATTATTATTACTAAAATCCAACAGCCGCACCACCAGACCAGCAGCCCCACTATAAACGAATAAGAAAGAGAATGGATGAAGGTGTGAATGAAAGAATGCACATAAAACAGGAAAGTACAAACATTTGTGGTTTACCCACAAACATAATATTGTTTATTGTTTGCTGTGTTAAATAGGGAACACTTAGGTAACGCTTTTAAGATTTCTATCGACCTAACATATACCATCAAAATTCAAGTCTCATCTATATAAGAATATAACTATAACCCTGCCAGAATATTATGCTCGTGACATATAGCTGATGATGGAAACATTAGGGTTTACACACCACAGATGAGACTTCACATATTTCATCTATAGCTATTGCTGCTGTGGCGTACATAAATGTTCAACTTCCTCTATGTAGGCATGTTTATATTTATAATGTCTTGCATATATGGACGAGATGTGTGTTTACACGTTAGAAATGTATTTATTTGCTGGTGGTGGTAGTAGACACCTATTTCCTTCCTCACACACTCACACTGGTTCTGGACTGGTTGATGTAAAGATATTTGTGTAGGATAGAGACAGAAACATATAAAACTCCTTTCTTCACACCCTGTCGTTGTTGTTGCTGTGCAATCACTTTAAGTGAGCTGGCCGTATCTCTCTAAGGTTCTTTCAATTCAATAAAATATAATCTCTACAAATATTACCTAAAGACAGATCGTAGTAGTAGCTTTTACCACACAATGGATTCTTCACAAGTTATTCATTCAACTAAAACCATTACCTCTCACATAATACAAATTTGTACTTAAGCAAACTGTCCATTCAATTCACCCTTCTTAAGTTTCTACTTAATGTCTCTCTCTCTTTCAGTATGTTTGTGTTACACTACTGTATTATAATATTGCGTAGTACTAGGTACTTTTCTTCCAAACACAACTAAAATAATTCTTTATCCACTACTTCACTTAAGCTTAGTGTAGCTAAATATAATATGCAATTGTAATATATATGTAAAAGTATACTAGAAGCTGACGAGCAACCCTAATATTGTAACTATTTTACTTGTGTTTCCTCAACCCTTCTCATTATCATTTAATCTCGGTTGTATCGTTTGTCACCTTTGCCTCATCTAACATTAGCCACAATACTTCTTCGTTTTGTATAAACAACTAATGCAACATTTAACAGTAAGTACATACCTGACCTTTTGTGTTGAACAACGAAATTTTACCATTACATGCGATAAATCTTAAACATGAGAGTCTCTTATTTTCCTCAACACATTCATGCAGTTTTATTTACAAATTTTATTTAATAAACCTAATACTTTACAATATGGACCGGTAACTAGTACTCAGTAGTGGTACTCAATACTAGTACTCAATAGTATATAAAAACAACAAAGCGGTTGTAGTTGCGATTAATATGACTAGCAAATTGCTGCTTTTGGCTGGAAGAATTTGCAAAGATTGTGTTTATGTGAGTATAAGATTAATAAATAAGGAACTATAGGTATAAGAAATTAATTCTAATAAAATGGGTGGTCTATTATCAATAGAAATATGGAGGAAGACTACAAGAACTCGTAAATCTCAGTTTCCACTTCATGTACAAAGCACCTATTATGTATTTATGTATACCTACTATTTTACAACAAAATGAATTGATTTAGAATTGAATTGCTTCTGTGTGTCCCCTTCGAGTTTCTCATCTCGTATTGCATTGCAACTGAAAAGCGTTTATTTTGTGTTTAGTTTTCAATGTAATTTCCATTATGCAATCTACTAACAGTAAATAATGTTGGTAACATGTGAAAGGAAATACAACTACATAATTTCAATGTCAGAGACCCTCGTTTTGCTACCCTAATTATATTCAAGACATTTTTTCATGAACACAACACATGCCACCAAATATTATAAAGGAGGTACAAATAAAGCGTTAAAATACACACAGAAGGAAAATAATAGTAGTAGCTAATACAAAGTGTATCTGAATACTTCTGTACATAAATTGTACACACTGCACCTGTAGAGGACTGCGGTGAAAAGAGAAATTATTTATTTAGTTCAGTGTCTGTGTTTCTGTCCCTAGCCACAATCTACAAATAATATTGCCTGTGGACAGGATTTAAGAAGAGGAACGATAACAAACACGGATTTTGCCACTCAAACCACTCACTGGTTGTTCTAGACAAACAATTGCTTTGATTCCCGCAATACCATAAGAAGATTTGAGTAATCAACTGTAAAGACTATAAGCAAATGACGAGAATCAAAGTTGAAAGCAGAGAAGCCGCTTTAAAATGCGCAAGTGAATTCATCCCTGTCAATTCATGGTCGTGGAAGAATGAGATACCTTTATGATAGCGATCTCTACCACTCTCTGTATTTGTAGTATCTTTGCTTTGGCACGCAGTTGATTGGAGTTATGCGAGTATTTGACGTGGACCTTGAGTCTGCTGCCTGGGGTGTCTTCAGAAAATAAATCTTTAAAAGAACCGAACGTAAGCTTTCTGATCTTTTGTTTTCTGTGCCAAATTTGACGGATTTTGAATTTAGTCAGGCGTATTCCTAAGTATCTTACACTCACACTAGTAGAGGCTTACTCATTTTATAGATATTCATCTTCCTACTATATTTTTACTACTTGTCTTATGTTATTATCTTTTCCTTTCTTCTCCCTTCCAAATGGAACAGATATCGAGATATGTTTAAGAAATTTCTTCAATTTTTTTATATAAACTATATTGGGTAGGGTGACATGAGATTACTGCTCCAAGTAGGAATCGACAATGTAATCTTCACGTTTAAGTAGTAGGAACAACATGTACATACATAGCTAACATTATGTTTAGTTTCAACCTTAGAGATGTTCCTCAGTATATCTTTTACGGGATCCTATCCCCCTTTTTAAGAAAGCGGCTGCGGTCTTACTGTACTTTTGTGACTCGATGGTAAGTACATGAATTCCAGTAGTACATAACACAAGAACAGTGGAAAACACTGCGTCAAAACATCTCCTGTGAGTAATCTACAGCAATAAAAGCCGAAATAGAAAACGATTGTTTTCTACTCGGTTCACAATGAAACGAAAGTGAACATGGTTGACTAAGAGTTCAATTCATATTAAAATTAAAATCAGTCGGCAATTCTTTTACATACGAAAGCAATATGAAATGCTATACGTTAACTACCTATAACATCACAATAAATAACAAACAATATACCTCTCCTACCTTTCATAAATGCAATGTGTAAGTATCAATACTTCACTACTTCTCTTATAAAATATATTCTAATTAATACACAATTGATTTTTGTATAGAAACTTTCGTATTTAATGGCAGCTTTAGAAATTCTAATTGCAAAAGTCCCATGCATTTTGCTCTCAAAATAAACTGAGAAGCAATTTCCTTTTTTCATTCGGTTTATCATTTTTAAAGTTAGTTTCAAAGGAATAAGTTTACCTACTAGAAAAATGCTACTGTGCTAGAGTAGTGCTAGTGCTTTAGATAATAATGCTATAAAACACAGTAAGTAAATGTATATTTATCTGTAATATATATGTTTGCATGACTAATATGTGGCTGTGGAGTTGTTTGGTTTGAGTTAACGTTGAAAGGAAGGAATTATTCATAAAATATGAGATGAAAGACCTGGGGAGGTGGGTTTGTGCAACAATGAGATGCATGTAAGCAGCGTGTACTAAATGCGAGAGACGGAAGACGAGGAAGAGTCAGAGGTAGTCGCTACGGATGGAGATAACAAGAGGAGAGACGGAGAGAGCACAAAGAGAGACCCTTGGTCATATCGGTACTGCACTCAAGCGCAAAGTAGTTATCTCTGTGGGGAGTGTAAGTGATACACTAACCCTTTTGTTTCTGACAGTTCCTTTCGGTTTCATACCTGTCATCATATCACCCAAATCCCACCTATCCACATAGCCCATAAATCCGTCTATTTTTCAACTCAACACAGTTCACATTATTTCCAATCAGCTTCAATTTCATTTTTACCCGTGAAGCACCAGACGTTAAACCCCACCATCCTTCTTTTTCACAATTCACGTCATTCCGATTCGCTATTTCACCAGCCGCAGTCTGCCAGCCAATTTCTACCACCAGCTATTTATTCTTCCACACGCTCGGCAAACTCATCCCGCTCTGTCGCACTTCCTAATGTACACACCAAACTACCACCACCACCACCACCAATATCTTTTATATAAACTTTTCCACGTATATATGTGTGCAAATAATCCCCGCTTTTCTAATCTTCGGTAGTAGTGGTAGTATAATATGGAATGTGCATTCCGTATACATATCATGCGCATCATCTCAAATCTCAATTTTCTTCTACATTTACGTGTAGCCTACAAGCTGCAATTCTCGGTTATACTACGTACCTGAAGAAGATTATGCTTTTCTAGCTTTGGAGAACATTGGAATTTTCCTCTGCTACTTCTTATAGTTGATAGTCACTTACTGCTACAAAACCATTATTCAATTGCTAACATCCATTTGCAATATAAAATGTAACTGGTTATAACTGTATGTATTTGTATAGTTATGGTTAGTGGTATGGATACGGAGTGGGCATATGAAATAGTAAGGGCTGTAAGAGTATTTATTAGGTAGTGTCTGCAGTCTTAAATATAACATTACGTTTTATGTATGCACATTTATTGAATCTAATAGCTATGTATAAATCGAATAATCTGTGCGTATTATGTACATAAGCTGGAGTTATTGGAATTTCAATGCAATGAATGGGTTTTTGGTACTTCATATTTTTCTTCAGTTAACTACAAATGTGAAGCAATTTAAAGTATAACGTGCTCAAGTCATAATGTTATAAAATATATCTATGGTACATGAATAGATCAAGTACCCACACAATAATTTATAAAATATTTAAGTGGTTGTAGATTTGCAGAGGCGCTTTACATGTCTTGCTCCTTCATTAAAGTTTCATTAACAGTCAATGTGGGGCAATGTGGCTGATATAAAACTTTTTTGATTCAGATCAGTGTTGATTCTAATTGTAAGCATTGGTAAGGAATGTTTTTTATTGTACCATGCATTTGTGACATTTTTACTAATAAGTATATCATATTTATAGCAATTTATAAAATAGTATGAGAGTGTAATGATTTTCACGTTCGTAACATCAAGTTGATAGTAGGTTTTAAATAATACTGTGTTCAACGTGAAAAATAGATACACACACCTTCAACAATTATTCATTCTGGTAGAAGCTCTGCTGTAGCTTAAAATTAGCTTGGTTTGCTTTATCTGCATGCGTATAGGTAGTAGGTACTTACATTTAGAGGCATGTTATTTATGTCCCAGATATTTTCACCGTCGTGTAGTTTATATTGGATAAACTTTAGCTTCGTAAATTGTAAGGTTCGCAGTATAATTTATTATTTGCTAACGGATGCATGAAATTATTATCTTGTATTGTTTACTTAATTTCCTTATAATTTACTGCGGAGAAAATAATTTACGCATGCTAGATTTAATAGCGAACATTAAAATCATGTAACCATAATTGAACTAATATTATTACTTTAAATATGAACCTTTGTACCTATATACACCTAATATATATAGTATATAGGTAAGCTGCTTATAATAATATTTGAACACAAATGCTACGTCAATATGAAGTGCACAGTATTTGGAAAAATTTCATTCAGTCATCCCGTTTGCTTTCTAATGTAAAAGAGCTGGTCTACAGGTTAGGCAACTAAATATTTTTAGCATTTATAATTCATCAATAAATAAATGTAATTCACCAAAGTGCCTTACATCATATTAGGTACTGTTATCTATATGTGAAAGTGCAAAAAATTCAATGCAATAGTCGGATGTATTATTTGTGACACTCCTTCACTATTGTCAAACTAATACTTTGTCACAGTTGAAAAGGAGTCCAGCATTAAGGGTCCTCAGGGAATTCAAACCAAGCGCAACCCTAAACTATTTAATAGTATAATTTTGAAATATCGAAGAGTCATATTATATACTACTATTTTATATGAACGTGGATGAGGCTATACGTGTATAAACTGTGAACAATACGATCGGTTCAAATTATAACCGATTTCCTGATCTGATTAGATGATACGATTTTTGACCCTTACTGTTATGTATCATTACGTCAAAATACAATTGAGTTGTTGCAACAATCCATAGACAAATTATGAAGTTGCATACAGCGTATAATTGGAGATATAGCAGTGACAATCAGTCTACTTTTGTAAAATTGTTGGTAGCAAAGTCCATTAAGCTTCAATGTATCCTATATAAGTTGTACTTGTACTAAAAATGGTTTATTAAAAGACTTCTCAAATGGCACACTTAATTTAATGTTTCTCAAGCAAATACTTTCATATAAACTTTTTATTTAGTACTAGTATAATAAATGACAGTGGTAGTATTATACAGTTACTACTGCGGAAAGAACACAGGTTTATAGAAATCGCTCTTAACTCACAAATGCAGACAAAGAGACTGAATTGACACTTCATTAGCAGAAATGTCATAGTGATGGAGCCATTTCAATAACACAAGGCGTGCATTAATTATCAATGGAAAGAATAGGAATGGGAAATATTTCTTAAGATCTCAATTGTACTTTACTAGCAACATTTTATTTTGTAGATGTAGTTTAACAGTATATAGTGTATTAATGTAAAGCCGTGCTGTCAACTCATTGACAAAAGCAAGTTTAATATGAACAGTCACAAAGATTGGTTTCTTTAGACAAATTTTTGTTCGCATTTGTATGCTTGTGAAAGAGATAAAGGAAAATCACTTTTATAGATCGCGTGAATAAATGCAAAGAGAATGTTGAACGAAACATCTGAAGAAAACAATACGATAAATGAAAATACATGCAATATTAACGGGATGGTGTTTGTACTAGATTGTTCAACAAGCAAATAACTATGAAAGTACATATAGATAGTAAAAAGATGAAGATAATAATTACCTACCAAATATAACACTACGAATACTCACAGAATAAACCAAGAGATTTTATTGCAAACGGAAAACAGATTACACTTTCTAGTGAACAATAACTTTTTTGCCAAAATATTTTATCAGGCAATAGCAATACATTTCACAGTGAGAATCCATCAGATTTCCAAAAAATTAAAAGTAGTTTTAAAAGTTCATGATTCATAGGATAATTCAGATATTGAATTTTTGGGAGAACCAATTTATATCGCATAATTGAATCTGTTCGTATCATTCAAGCCATATAATTTCTGCAATTTAATTATATCAATTACAGAAAGCTGTATTTGATAATTACCCTTCGTTTTAGTTCAAATATGATATAGTTATTTGATTATCAGTGTATTTGTGACTTAATTTCTATTTGCTATTTGCATACGTATTTTTTGTAAATAGCATTACATTATACATAGATATGAATATTACACCTTTGTGTACTTGCAAAGCATGTAATATAGAAAACATAGACAATTTCTGGCAAAGATTGTAACGAAGGATAAAATATAACACAGCGTGTTATACAATTCTACGATAAGTAAAATGATTCGAGTTGGGAAAGCAATGTGTGTTCTGTGTGATGCTTTGTCTCGACCTGGAGTGAGGTATTAAGAAATGGTTATTTGGAGCCGAAAAAGGGTCGTTTGATGTTGAAGTAGGTCCGTACATGTTAAACGTGGAAATTGGTGTTCAATATTCAGTGTTCAAGTCTGTTAGGTAGGTAGGTAGGTGTGTTCAAGTCTGTTAGCTCATAAGTAATTTGTCAGAGTCGGTCGTATGAGGAAGAATAGAAATGCAAGGCAAAATGAACAGTGAGGAAAGATAGAGAGAGATTTGTCGATTAAAATCAATGATGAAAACATTTATTTTTATCATGTTTTTAGGAATTGGAGCATTATAAATAGAAGAATAGAACTAGAAAGGGACTTGTTTCAATAGAAGATTCACTCAAAAAGAGAGAAAGTAATCGTGGAAAACGCGAAAAACGCGAAGAAGATATATCAAGCAGAAAGCAACTTCAATCGAAGTCTAATTTCGGTGAAAGTGCTAGTCTTTGTGTTTCCTTTCATTGCCGGATAGCTTTTGGCAGTTGCAGATTTGAAAAAGATTTTTTCATCCCTCTTTGATCACGCAGCTTGCTCCTTCCTCTCTCATATCAACAGCCAAAGAATACAACAACCATCCTGTCTCTACACCCATATAATACAAAATAAATCCAACTGCACATCCATCCTTATACACTTCCTCTATCTCCACGTCTCTAGTAGTCTCTACAGACTACATTTTCAACATACACTTGGATCAACGCAATACATACACATCACATCATCTAATACATAGACACAATAACACACAGTAAAGTACTAAAGCAACTAACGATAAGTAAACTGAGTCATTCATAGAATAATGTTCTTCCTTTATATTATACTAATACTTTAAGAATCAAACTCGCAGATTTACTGTTAATAAATCATTTATCTCTATAAAGATTCCTACTGCTGCTTCATATAGTACTAGTACACAGCTCTGCTACTTTATTACAACCTAACACTTATCAATAAACTCACAGTGCATTTTTACAGCAAAGGAACATTTTCCAATTTAACTAACTATTTAAACTCTAAACTTTCAAGTACGTACAACATATACAATGGAGTATTTGAACTAGGTGTATTAAATTCTAATCAGCTCGTCTTGTTGCTTGTACGTCATATTTTGAGATTTTTTTACAATTTCGACTGAAATATATTTCGTAGCTATATATACCTATAGTACTTTGTGTGTCTAGAGTTAAAACGGCTATTTATTAGCACTAGCAGTATAAGAATTTTGATACTTGAGACTGACACTAGCTGTAATACTACTGGAAACCTTAAAAGTGTTCTAGCGGTACTTATTAAGTACCGTCGAGGTACTATAGAGGAATCGGTATGATGTCCCTCCGTCCGTCCGTCTGTCCATCGTCTGTGCACAAAATGGATCGGGTTGGTAGTGCAGTGGTAGGACTGGACTTTTGTATGCAACTCATTGAAAACATACAAATTGCAAAAATGCACATAATATTTTGCAAATTGTTTTTACATATTTTTTGTAAGAAATTGTCAGTAGTCTTACGCTAACCCTGCTTAAAAGGGAAAACTTAACTGGCTGGGAAATGCTGGCAATTGTTGGGAAATGCTGGCAATTGTTGGGAAATGCTGGCAATTGTTGGGAAATGCTGGCAATTGTTGGGAAATGCTGACAATTACTGGCAAATGCTGGCAATTGTTGGGAAATGCTGGTAATTGTTGGGAAATGCTGACAATTACGGGAAAATGCTGGCAATTGTCGGGAAATGATGGTAATTGCTGGCAATTGCTGGCAAATGCTGGCAATTGCTGGCAATTGCTGGCAAATGCTGGCAATTGCTGGCAAATGCTGGCAATTGCTGGCAAATGCTGGCAATTGCTGGCAAATGCTGGCAATTGCTGGCAAATGCT
>JABASD010001538.1:0-38475 GCA_019776165.1 Pogonognathellus flavescens
TTTTTAATTTTTTTAAAATGGATGCAAACTGTTCTCCAAGAAGGTGACATTTTTTCGAAAAAATGAAAGAGTACATTATGATAGAGCATAAAATGAGCTTCAAATCGTCTTTATCAAATTTTCAATTCGACTTTCCACTCTAGAGAAATCATAAAAAAACTCATAAGGTCACGTGCTCGTTCCGTGTCACTCTTAAGACATATTATACATGCATGGAATGTACATTGACTGATACATTTATTAAGCATTTCGTTTGGGTTTACAGTTACACAACCTTTGTAACGTTTTGTACAGCTTTCTGTGTAAATGGCATACTAATAAATTGTTATGTGAAAGCTTCACTTTTTTTGAAAGATTTTCTGATCTCGAATAATGAATGTGAATTATAATGTTACTCTTCTTACATTTAATAATTAATTAATGGGTTGATTTATTATACTAGCTTTTTTATAGTTACTGTACTGTGTTTAAGGAAGCGAGAGTGATTCTATTCTAGTAATGGAAGATGAAACAAACTAATTGTAAGTAAGCTGCATTTTAAAAATTGTTCTGAGAAAGGCATCCGTGACATCATTCAGCTCCATTACAGTCCCAAGTTGCTTATTTTGATGACATTATTTAGGTATTGAAGGTAAAAAACTAGGTAAGTGGACAATCGTTTGATGATATAGTTCAATAGAGGTAATAAATGTAATGGAGTAACCACTATAGCTTTCTCAGATTCACAAACTTTTTAAACTTGAGAAAACCTGTTCAAGGGTAGAACTTACTTTGTATGTACATATTGTTTGCTTTGAAGCTGCAGCACTCGAAGAAATGAAACTACTGAAACGACTGAAACCATGTATACTAGTAATTGGGTGAGTGCATATGTGCATATCCAATTGCCTTATGATATGATGCATTTATGCGCCTTGGTGTATCCCAAGTTTAGCACAGTCGTATATCTACTAAAGAAGTGAAGCAAACATCATCAAAACTTTTCCATGTAAGATCAATCTCAACTGGAACTAGTATTTGGCAGTATATACGTTTGTGTAAGAGAACAAAGACAAACAAAATGCTCATCGAGCAAAAAAAGTTAACATAATTTGAAAGGATGCAAAATGCAATTTTCTAACTCAAGAAAGGCAGAAAGGAAAATGCAATGACGTAAAATAAGTAAACGAATCAGTAACATTTTTTTCTGCCCTGCAGTTGTATTAAGTGCAAAAAATAACACTAAAAACTGATTTCGATTCTCACTATCTGTTAGTCGGTATTTTTAAACTGTCAAAAGCTTTTTGTCTTTGTAGTTTTACCAGAGTTTTTTACCTTTAGAGTTGGTTGTGCAACCAACTGTACAAATGGTAAAACTGCACACACAAAAGTGCAACTCATGACAAAATTGCAATAATGTATTCTAAAGTAGTCGTGTTAGTAATTATTATATACTACACGCTGCTACAAGTGTGCTAAGTGTACAGCACTGTTTAAAAAATAAATTATTTAACAATTTTGTGCTTTAGTAGTTTACTTGAAATACTCTACCTTTTATTCTGATCTGTGTGTACTGTAGTGTGTATGTTTTAACTTTTACTGTGACATGTATATATAGTTGTTTGTATCAATGCATTAAACTATCGATGCAATCAAGCACCTCTTCCATTTTAATGACTTCATGACCACACAAACCCAGCCAAGGCCATTTCTTCAGAAAGAAGGCGTCATTGTCATTACACAATAAAAAACAATCTTCCACTTCGAACCTAACAATAAGTTATTTTGACATTTGTGACATGCATTAAATATTTGAATGGATTCAGCAATCACGCATTCCGCTGTATGCATTATTTGAAAAATAAATTGGGGTTATGATAGCTTGTTATAGACAAAGTAATGCAAAATTATGCATTGCACAACAAAACACAAGATGGCAAAGATTAACTGGAATCCTAGATGTAATTCAACCAGATAACATGTCAAAAGAGTTATTTGAAAGTAAAATGTGCTATTCTACGCTTTCCATTGCTTGTCATGCTTGTACAAATCCACGAGAGTATATCTGGTAAAATCTACATACTGTATACTAAACAACAGAGAAGGTGTCATCATGGGTAGGTTGTTGTTCCCACATTTTATGAAGAAAGAGAACCTATGTTTTATAAGAACTAACAGTATTTACTATGGGAAGCAATTATTCGGTACTTGCTGTCTTTAACACACAATTTAAACTAACGATAAGTGTAAATATTATTATAGACTGTATCGTCTGTATCCAATCCAGTATGTAAAGTAATTGCTAGAAATTACATGTATTTGTAGAATGAGGTGGGTACCTTTACAGTATAAATTTTAAAAACATGGAATAAACAATTTCCCTTTATGATGATTGTCACCTAGTTTTGTAGTTATTAGTACAGAGTGCCGACAACACAATTTTTATTCACCAGGGAAGGGCACTCCAGCATGTATTATTATCAATTATATCGTAATTACTATCATATTGGGGTTAGCAAAGCTTGTAGTTCTAGGCATAGTCCTTTTGAGAGCTTAATTATCACTGTGTAGGTCATTAAATCATTTGCATGGTTGTACTAGATGTGTAGGCATTTTCTCTCTTTTGTTCGTTCAGCGGTATTTATTTATTGCAGGTAATTAAACCTTTAGAACAGTACAGCTATATTATATCGTAATAATTACATGCAATGTAGTGTCTATGAAGCTGTCCGAGATATGAATTTGCTCCTGCTGACTGACATGACAAGTTTTCATGCTATTACTTCAGTGTACTCGTAACCTAGTCTTTACAGGAGCTGTTATTTGCACAAACAAAGATATGCGTTGTTTACCTCTGTTACAGTGAAGGCAGGAGAATAAAGCAGAGCGCTGGGCTCACTCAGCAGGACGACATAATATTTCCCGGTGGAGAATTGTGTGAGTGTGGTGGTGGAAGTGGAAAGTTGGAAAGAGTACGTGGGACCCTATATATGTCGTCTATTATATTGATATTCTATTCAGAGTTTTAGACTCTGGTCGTTTGAGATGACAGTAAATGTGAATCCGCCAGTTAGTGTTCACATTATGCAAATTCACAAGGCACAAGCACACCATGCACATACCCACACTATTCTCAAGTGAGCAAGACTCTATTTTACTGACGAGTCAGAGTTGCTGCAGTTGAGTTGAGTTGACGTACACATGTGAATACGTAAAGAACATCCATAGGGATCTGCATGTCAACTCCAAATGCAATTCATTCATCACATATGAAATCATTAGCGTCATTCTGTAGCCGCATCTCATCCCATCTCTGCAAATATTACCCAAGGAACTCGCACTACGTAATAACGTAATTTACATAATATACATTTCCAATCCAGTTACAGTCTGCGTTTACTTTACGTCTTATATTATACCCATCTTACATCCTCTGTGGGTAAGTTACACACACATACGTTATTGCATTATCAAATGAAATGTATGTCTTTACTGTCTTTTACTACGCTCAAGTGTCTGAGTTAACTAATTTAATGTTATCTTTCATGTCTTCTATTTGTACTTGCCATTCCATGATATCTTATATCTTCTAGACGGATATACTCCTACAAGCTTCTACAATCTCTTCTTTGTAAATATCAGTGCAGTGTATATAGTACATGGACATTTCTTCAAAATGTCTAGTGGTAAGTAATTACAGTATTACAAAGTGTTACTGTTTTGCCCTATAATTTTGAATGAGCCTACTAGATTACCCCTCTTGCACTCTCGTGCACTCTGTCATCGTCATGGCCTATATTATTACATGGACTAATATTATTCTCACATATTAATCCACATACGACATGCCATGTGCTCTGCACACTGCGTTCATCTACACTATAAGGTCATGCTGGAAAATAACTACAGTAGTCGTATATTTTACAGCACTTTATGTTTAACAGTTCCAACTCTTGAGTTCACTTTACTCCTGTCACCAAAATCGGGACAGTTGTGAAACAGCAGCTCAACTTAGTTTCAGGATATGTCTTCTGTTTTGCATACTTGACATCTATATATACGATTTCCCATCTAAAGACCTATAGCATACAGAATGAGTGGACAGGCTACTTATTTATGCATGTATATAGAGTAAACTTTGCGGATGAACCTTAGTTTACATGAGATATGTGAAATGAAGCTGAACACTTCATTTTGGTGAATATGTGAGAGGAATTCTGTCAAGGTTTAAACGAAATCCTTTTTATTTGAAAACGCTTTTGTAAGGTTAGAAGTTTATAATAGCAAAAGCAAAAGGAAGCGATGCTGAGTACTGTACAGTATCTGTACTACAGATACAGTGAGTTCGTTGTGATGTTTACATGAAATATTATTGGCATGATATTGCATCTAGTACAGTGTGAGTCGTTCTTGACATGAGTTCATAATAAATAAACGTGTCTACCATAAAAACTTGTATTGAAACGGAGCTTGTTGACAGCTTTCATTCTTGTTAGTCCTGTCAATCAGATTCTGTTTGTATCCAAAGCCTTTTTGTGCGAAGAGAACAAGGTTATAGCATTGATCGGGTGGGATGCGACTGTGAATTATTACAGTTATGTAATATCTTCCCCCGGAATATTTATTACAGTCACGCTTCGTTAAACATCGTCAGATACTCAGTTAAATAGCCGTGACGAGCACCGGAGCACGTGTAATGTAATGAAGTGCTTAAGCTTAATAGCTTTTTCCATCATTACCGTAACAGCCTGCAACTTCACAATCTACCTAATTCATTTAATCAGAATTTAGTGTTTTCTAAGTAAGTAATGAAATGAATTATTTCTTATGGCCATTTTTTATTAGACACCAACCCCATAATATTCATTAGATGTATATGCAGTTGTAATAACTGAGAGGATGTTATTACTTGTGGGATTAGACACACTCGCTCTGTGGGTACTTCAGCCTATTAATAACAAAAGATGTACAAATATGTTACCCGTTGCCTGCAGTGTTTACAATTTAGGTATTAGTATAATTTATGTTTATGGATGTTGCATTTTCTTACTTTAGAGTTTTAAAGATAAAACAAAGAAGACCTTGCATTCTGCAGATACATGAGTTTACGTAAAATAAATATTTCTTTCATTTCCATTTCATCTTACTTGTACAAACGTCCAACTATAGTAAAGATACATTTAATGTAATATTATGAAAGAGAAATGTCGGATATAATATCGTGTTAAAATTTTGAATTCCTTGATCAATGATCACGCATGCATGGGGAACTCATTTGAGATGTTTGAGTTAACTAACATATAGTACAGTAGTGATTAAAGATTTTTGTAGAACAAGTTTAATTATAAGGTGTACACGGTTTGTGGTTCAGAGGAAATACCTGGAAGTGGTTGCGCAATTGTGCTGTAGTTGCAGTAATTACAATGTTTACGAAGAAGAGAAGTTGTGATGCTCTGCAGCTATGCATTTGTATGACTTTGATTGCAATGAAGGTTCTCAACGGTGAAAGCATCTTCCGCTTTCCTTCCGCTGCACCGAAAATTACAAGGATACTTGTTACGTAAATTGGTGCGCACCACTAACGAGTTGCAATGCAATTTGTGAGTATTTCACTTTCCGAAATACTTGAGCCGCATTTTTGATAAAAGTGCTTGTATGCATTTCTTTACTTTTTTAATCTCATGAGATGTACAATGTTGATATTCCTGGGAAAATAAGGATTTCCCTTATGGGCTGAACCCTAGGTGTATATTTATAGCGTAAAGGTCACTTTGCAGTTTCTTAATTTCTTCTTTACTTCTACATCTTTTGTCTCGTCTTTTTCTTCTTCTTCCTCAGAATCTTCTCTTCTTTACGAAAATACACTGCCAATTCGGACTTTCTATTTGCTAAATTACTCAAAACTCTAAATTCTAAGCTAAAATTATACTTTGATTTGTGAACCTTTTGTTCACAAATCCTCCTATCACTACAAACGTAGTGCTCAAGCATAGCCCAAAACCCGAATGAATGTCTCTTGTGACTTAGGTTTATGCTTATGCATAAACTGTTTTGCATCATAGTTATAGACTGAAGTGAATTCCTAAAAATGAGTAGAATTTTTTCAATGTATGTCCATCTTCCGTATTATCGTATTAATCCAATGGTAATACTATATACAATAAAATATTATTGTAAAGAAGCTTCCACATCTCAATAAAACCAGCAGATTTTCTGACAAATAGACTGACTGAAAAGTTTCTGACCTGTTTAATATCTTAAGGCGCAGGTAACTATCATCCGTAATCACTCTAATCAGTATAGTATCATAATAATAATAAAATATTACTACATGGCATAAACATAATGCCTGATCGCTTATACAATGTTGGATGAATGCCATAATACGAGATACGACGCTTCGCGATGAAACTGCCGAAATGATATTTTGTACTTTCAACTCTTTGTGCTATGCATTAAATTAGACTGAGACTAATCCCGAACTGACAAAATTAACACGAGTAAAATGACCAAAGAATCGTTTTTGGAAGCTACTTTCATTTCACATCAACTTGCTGTAATGTCCCCGGAAACTTCAATTTCAAACTTTCAAAGGAGATCAGCAGGAACAAAGGTTTCGCTAAAACTTTCCTACCACCTCTTTTCTCTTTTCATGCATAATCATTGTTTTTATAGGTAGATTTTGTACTTTCAGTTCAGACTTTCACTATCATTATTAAACAACGTCAGTTGTTTTGTTAGTATCTGTATATGATTTCTGTGTGTCCGTCTGTCGGTATGCACGATAACTCAAGAACGGTGTGAGGTAAATACTTCAAATTTGCTACTAATTTACTAATACTATATATGGAGGTACTGCTTGAGGTTAAGTTCGAAGATAGGGTCAATCGGTCAACTCCATCATGAACTTTGACACATTCAATGTGTCTTTTTAAGTACCAGGACAAGTTTTGCTCCAATGTAATAGATATGAAATATATTATATGATTCGTAATATTATTGCCTGTTTAAGTGAAATCATACTTAAGTTTTAAAAAAGCGTAAACAATCCAACAGTACAAAACATTAAGCAAATTGAATATTTATATCCATTTCCACCTACTGAAAACTATATTGCCTTTTTATGCTTGATTTATTAAGAAATATATTCTACATCGATATGTGTTTGGAAACCTGCACTACGTAATTCCACATATATATTACGTACATATGACTGCGTGTGAAGTACAAACTCTATTTTAACAGTATAGGTGTCTCGGTGTCTGTGTACAGATAGTCTACAAGATATTACCTACTAGCAAGCACGAATTTATTGAAGAGAAGGAAGCAGTGAAGCAGGAGAGTAATATTGCGAGTTCGACAAAAGTGTTTATCTAGACGTCTGACCCGAAGGTCTTAAACGTAGAAGGCATAAGTCACAAAAGACGAGGATAAAATGAATGATCTTTCAGCACAGCATATTGTTGTACCTAGCAAGCCTAGCATAGCACAGTAAATTATCTCTCTTCAAGTGCCTATTCCACTATTATGTAAGATCCGCCGTTTTCAACGTACATATAAGACGAAATTTCTTTGTTGAGAAATTGTACTCGGGTAGACACTGTTATGCCTGTGCTATTCAGGCTCACAACTGAACACTCTTTGGTTAAATTCAATTATTCCTCTTGAATGGAAAGTCGAATTTAAAAAAAGATGCTTGGGCTTGGTTATGTTGCTAAAAATTGTTTCGTTCTTCAGTTTATATTTTTTCGAAAAACTGAAAGTATTAATTTGTGAAAGAACTAATTTTTAGCTACACACACAGCCACGATTTTTTTTTGAATTCAACTCTCCAGTTGAGAGAAGTCATCAAAAATGAAAGCGGGATAAGCTCTTTATCCGGTTGCAAAAAGAACGATTTTGGGATACGAAGTGCGAATCGTACAAGAAAGGTCATTTATAAAATATATAGAAGTTTGCAGACTTGGATTTCAAAAACGAGCGATAAACTTGTCATTTTGTCAAGCCGAGGGCTGTTAATCACTCTGAGAAAGTCCACACTATTTTACGAGTGTACAGATTGTGTGTTTTCAGACAAAAGGTCTTTTCACTTTGAATACACCAGTGCACATTTGTTCATTTACTATAAAAGAGATGCTATGGATGGTCCATAACTTATTGACGCAATACACATACATCTACCAAGCTATCAATCACTCTTCTTTTAGCAAATTAAAGAACATTTAGGGTGCAATTTCATAACATTTCCTTACTATGATGCAAACAACAAATGAGGAGTTAATTTTTGCTTGACATTATTTCTGTTGAATGTATTACAGTAGTAGTGGTATTCCTCCATTGAATCCTCAACCTTCATTCATTTGTCATTTTTGTATGCTGAATTCCTCAGCAGTAGGGATAGTTATTCTTACACTTCTAATTTAGAACTCCAAAACTTTAGGTTAAATTTGTGGAAGCAAGTTTCATTTCGCATTGCAACTGGCAGAATCTAGAATTAGAAAACAGGCAATTAAAGTATCCGATGTGCTTCCAACTCTTTCTGAGCATTAATAGCTTGCATTAAATTATAGTTGTGTTACTTGTGACTCTGGCTGTAGATGTAGTTTCATTTTTGTTTGGTCATGTGTGAGAATTACTTGATAAACTTTCACTAATCCTATTCTTAACGCAATGGTACCCATATATTATATTATACTCCAGACTATCTAGCGTTCTGTTTTACAGTTTCACAAAACTCGCAATGTACATAGTATCTCATACTTCAACGTGGTACGTGTATCTTGTTAGTATTCTCATCAGCATCAGCTAGAAGAATGTTTAGGCTGGTACATTTAGTTTGAAACTAAAACTTTTCTATTTCATGATACCTTTTTGTACTGTACTTAAGTGCGTTTCGGCTGCTAGAAGAAAGGAACACTTTGCGTTAACTTTGAAGGATATAGATGAACGTGATTATCATAAGAAGCACAGTCGCAGCAAAATAACTTTACCATTAAATTTTATATTCTATGACTGTACTGAAACCGAATAGTACTGATATTGAAAACGGGCTAGACAACAAGACGTCATCACACATCAACATCTCGTGCGTTTTGTTTTTGTTTTATAAACATGCAAATGCTAGTAAGTACTAATCAATAAGATCAAGATCGTGTCATTTGTAGTATCTAATGCTAAGCTAATTATATGATAAAAGGGTCTGCCATTGTTATTGCCGTTATTGCCAAAAGTTATACAGCAACATGAATAATATCGGCATTATAAGTAAGGCTACTAATCCCATCCTGTTAAAATCTCTATTTTTATTGCGAAAAGAAAAGAAAAAGAGAACATTGCAGTTGATAGAATAGACATTTATTGTGTACCTCCTATAGGTACCTATAACCGATACTATACTCCTACATTGCTTGTGTAAAATCATACATAGGTACAATAGGTAGGTATATGCTATAGGAATATTGTGTGGAATAATTTATCGGTCTTAATAATTGGCAAGTCAGTGAAAGCTTACATTTACGCAGATCAAAGCGAAAGAAGACATTTGTACTGTCATGTCTACTTTATCTTGTTTTGAAAAAAGCTTAGCTTTCAAATAAAAGATCGTAGTAGTGGTATCGGATCGGTGTATCGTTGTATAGTATAACAAAGAATTAACATCATAACAATTAACTTTATTTGTACGTCCAATATCCGTCGGTAGTGTAGTAGTAATAAATAGTAATCGTATTGCCCATTAATCTCATACTGTGATGTGAAACAAATTAATTACTTGCCATTACTCAGGCCAATAAATTTACACTTATCAATGAAAATCAATTGGATTTGTGTGTTGTTACAATTTGGATGGTCTCAAGGAGTAGAACACTTTCTCGATGTGTTGTCGATGGAAAGTGAAAGCAGTACTCTTGTATTGAGAAATAATAACATTTGAATAAATTCACATTACATTACGTTACAATAAATAATCAATAAATGCATGAACAAGATAATATTATCATAGTGTACGATAAAATGACTTGTAGACATTTGATATAATTTGTAATTGTTTTATGTGTACAAAATATTATCTTTATATACCGCATTTGTATGAAATGGAAATACTGAAAAAATTCGTTTTGTTTTCTGCTTTGCGGAGCGATGAGGCAAAAGGAACTCTGTATAAACTTGTCATGTTTCTATTTGATTTATACCGTAAACTAAAGTGCAGGTACCTATATTCTGTACTAATCTCAAAACGACTCACTATGCATCTAGGAAATGAATTCTCTGTTTCTACCTATACTTAGTTTCCACCTTTCCATTGTTTCCATTACCTCAGGATCAAAAAGTGAGGTCCCTGCCTGCAGTCAGAGCCGGATGCGGATGTATAAAAGTAGAATGAAATATATTCATGTCATTTTAATACGGAACATTTTGTATTCATGAGACTGCTCTTCCTGTTACTCCGTATAATTGGATTGATTTAGGTTTAACGTTTCTTGTTACCAAAAAACACTCAAGGAAAACATTTGGGTAATACTGAATGCATGACGCAAGTTGAGAGAAAATGGTAATATTAAATCAACCGTGAAATATATATTATACCGATTCCATTAGGCGATTTACTTTCTCTGTAAACAACAATTTCTTTGGGTCTAATACCTACACATCAAAATATTGTGTAGCTTTAGAACAACGTTAGTACTACACGGTTACTTTTACTGTTGCATGATCTAACGGATCTATTTCATCCTACTTGAGGTTTATCGGGTAGGTAATAAATATTTGCTTACTACTTTCACTTATTGTTAAATAACAAATAAGTGCGTCACATACAATGCTGTGTTTTTTCTACCAAAATGGCTTTCTTCAGTGCTTGCTTCGGTGACATTGATTATTATATGTTTCTTATTCTTATTCACTGAGAGCCATCAATTAATATCTAAGCACACCGTATACTATACCTTCCATTTACTACTATAAGTTCACATCATTTGTGAGTATTGTGAGTAATTAATTGGGTTAGAAAGAATGCAGTGAAAAGGGTATGTCGGACATGGCACGGTGGCATTCTGAAATGACAATTAATTATCCCCATTAACGTCGTAATGTAATCTTCCTTCCTAACTTTAGGTTCATAAAAATGAAACTGTAGGTGTTATTTAGTGTGGTATACCCTGCTGAATACCAGTAGCTTTATATTGTTATAAAAATAGGAACTACAAATCCTCTAGTAATTCATAAAGGAATTCATATTCCACCAAAACTAAAACTAAAAAATTAATTTAGTATGCCACAATCCAGACGTTTCTTACTTTTTGATTTAAAATAGTCATAGGACGAACTGACGATATGACATTTTGGAAGAGTTAAGATGTAGTAAAACTGGGACCAAAGCAAGCGAGAACCCCACTGAAGCATAAATTTTTCATGTGAAATGTAAACCGTAGTTGTGTTTAAAGGAAAAATGTCTGGAATTAGGGTACTCGGTAGATTTTATGGTTAACTATAAATTCCAGACTTCAACATTCTGTACATGCTACAGCTACATCATTTTTGTAGTCGAGAATAGAATAGTATGCCATCTTCCACATCTGGATTTTTTATCACTTTAATTTAATACACTTATTTCCTTGTATTTTTCTACTCCGTGCTCAGTGTTACATCTTGTGAAATCATACGCTTCATAATGACAAGATGTATGCTAAACTTTGGGTTAATTTATTATAAAATATGGTACGCATAGTGTTTAGTAATTTAGTACAGAAATTAATCGTTCGTAGATGAAAGTTTAATGCATATACGGACATAATACTATGTCCAGCTTACTTAGCTTAGTTGTTAGTATTTTGAATTCGAATGGTATAAAAATAGAATCATTTTCATTTCAAGCGAAAACACATACATAAATCAATAAAGAATAAATAATAATTGTTTGTAGTTCTTTTCTAAATTCTGATTAACACAAAATGGAAGCTACATGAAGTTAAATTGAAATCAATTAGAAATTGCATTTCTGAGCCCTGAGGCACACTTAAGTTAACAAGTTCTTACATTTAGTCACACCTTATCAGTAATAATTAATCATTAGCACAAGGCACAAATACAATTGTCTCATTATTATTACTTTTTCATATGCTTATTTACGTAATCGTATTAACTTTCATTCATATATTATGGAAAGTTTGGACGTGTAGAAATCGAAGTGGGGAGATTTTAATATTTTATACGCAATAGATAATACCACTGGTAGTGGGTGTACATCATCTATATAGAAAATATTTTCCGGAGTTATCATCAACTAATCCGGACTCTCAAAGCTTTCATCTTGTTTCGTACAAACTTCAAAGTATTTTTGGTTATTCTTGAACTTTGTAGTCTGTAATGAGTTCTGTTCTGTAAAACATATTATGCGTAGGAGATGCCTATTAATACGCAATAATATTATATCTAATAATTACCTACGAGAATGCAACCTTACGATTCCGTAATGGGGAGGAACTAGTTGTATATACCACTGATCTAGGGGGTCAATAAGAGCACACAGACACAAAAACCGAAGAAATGGGATTTCTCCCTGATGTGTGTAAGCATGTATACTTACTAGGTATATATACACAATATTTATACTACCTACTTATTGACCTATAAAATGAATACACATTAAATATTTTACGACAAAAAGGGTAATTATTTCCACTCCAAAGGCTTCTACCAAATTATTGGGCAATGGTATATTTTCTGTTAGTATTCCTGGTATTGAAACAGTGGATGAAAATAGTACATAGGTATTAGGTATATAGAAAGTGATAATGATCGATATTGTTAGTCTATAGTGTTTTGACAACAGGGGCGTAGCGAGGGGGGGAATAGGGGGCACGTGCCCCCACCAAATGCCAAATTATTAAGCCGTGTCCCCCCAAACTCAAGTCCTAGCTACGGGCCTGTTTGACAACCGTTTGCGAAGAAATAGTGAACAAGTTATTCATTAATGATAAACGGTTCATGTGATACTTTATTATAATTATGTGATCCAATTATTTCATCTTTGCTCTTTGTACTAAAATAATTAAGCCATGCTGCATATACGCAGGTACTTCATTGTAGCTAGCATTACCTACTAATAACTTAGTATCATGTATTATTAACATTTTATTACTAAATGTACCTGTATTGTACATGTGTCCTGTCCTGTGTAATCTGCGTCATGTCATATCATAATACATAACATTATGTACATTCTACACTGTGTACTTATACGGTATAGTTTACAATCATAAATTAAATTAGTATTAATTCAATCTGCACGTATGTAGTTTCTTTAGTGTCAGTTAACATTAGTTGATGCTTTTATGTATCTGTACATGTTGTAACTGCAGCCTGAAAATTTACATTACTTTGACCAGAACTGAATGTAATTCGATCAAATCAAACTGGAAATGCTCATATCAGTTTATGTCGTTAATGCCCCCGCTTGTGGTAGCGACTCCCTTTGATCTTGTTCAAATATTAGATTTTATATCCTCAACATTCATGTGCATTCAAAGAAAAGCCAAAGGTAGTTGGAATGAAACCAAATTCTTGGAAAACAATCTTGGCATTTTGTATATGAATGTATATGTGATTTCCTCGTGATAAACTTTGACGAAACTTCGAGTCACGGCTCTTGGATTCTGTGGTAAAATTTTATACGCTACTTAATAGGGGATTTGGAATATAGGTATAGATATATCTATACAAACTTTGAATTATTTATTGCGTTAAGACCATCAAAGCAGAACCTTGGAAAAGATGTGCAGCTACTGCTCACTACTACGGGTAATAAATAAATGGAAATCTATGCAGATGGAAGTTATTACTCCACATCAATCCTCTAAGGGTTTATGTGCAGACTCACATTTGCAAGTCCGAATTTATAAATGGGTTGTCGACAGGCGTTGAGTGCTATGAAGTTTGTTTTGATTGTTGTTAAAGCTTTAGCAGGTGCGAGAAACGAAGCTTCTGCACCGTGGCAGCCGACGTTGCAGCAATTTACAGATGAAAGTATTTACAGAATAAGTTTGCGAAATGCAGTTTGCTATTTGTTTTTTTTTTGCTTTTGTGAACAATCAATTTACTTTCATACGTTTAACTTTCAAACGTGTAACATGTAATTTATTTTGTATGAGTGGTTTAATTAAATTGCAATTAAAGCATGGAAATTAGCCAATACATCTATATAATATACATTAAGCATTAAATGCGATTAGTGATCAATGAAATCTTTCTCTTGGTCATCATCGTAATGAAGAACATCCAAGGCCCAGTTATTTTGCGTCATTTTGAGAAGTTGAATTAATTTCGAATATGCTGCTGTCCCTTTTTTGGTTGTCAACTTGTAGAATTCTGAGAATCGCTCATCCGTGCTCATAAACTTATCCATCTGGAAGCAAGTGAATAAGATTTTGCAAGAATATTTATCTCTTAGAAGGTGATTGCGACTTAACGTGCAAAAATGTTTTTTTTGGGTACATTTGTAAAATATACATATTCATGTGTGCTGATTCTGAATCTGAACAGCATAATATTTCTTATGATTGAAGCCGATTTGAAAAGATAAGATTCTTAGAAGACTTACGATGATTTCTCTTTCCTTGCCGGTAATCAATTCCATGCCTGATGCGTATGAAAACACCATGTCTAAATTTTGTGAATGACTACTCAGCTTTTCCAGATTGCTTAAAATTATTTCCTTGTGATTCTCGTCCATATTTTCTTGACTTTCGTCATTTCCAGACTTTAGAAGCACGGAGGCGGCTTTGTTGTTTCCAGTTTTTTGAAGCAAGTCAATTAGTCTGTCAAATGCATCCGTACTTTTCCCACTTGAGACGAGGTACAAAGTCTTAAGCTTCTCTTCTATAGAATGGTAATGGGTACTCTGAAAGAAATGGTTCTCAACATTACAAACATTCCGGGATCTGGATCAATGTACTTTGCCAATTGCATACACATGTGAAAATATTTTTCACTCCATTTCTCCGTTATTTTCGCCGCTACAGATAAATAACTCGGCATATGCGTGAAATTATTATGTTCATGTACATTCGCATTTTTTCTTTTCAAGAAATGTAAGCTTGAGTTTGAGCAAATAAAATGAAAGTAATGTTGGTTTCTTACAATGACTTGTTTTTCTGCTGAGTTGATTAACGATGCTGCAACTGCCTGTGAAAGAACTCCAGGAAAATTCACTGTCAAACTGACCAATAAATCTAAATTGTCTAATATTTTTCGCTGTTCCTTTTCCATTTCTTTTTGTGTGTTTAAATATTATCTCTGCTGTATTCTACAGCTACACTTAACAACAATTGATCAAAATATTTTTACTATAACACTACACTTATTTCATCAGCTGCTGGAACTCTAATGGTAATTAATATAAAAGCAATTCCTATTTAACCAGTATGTAAAAGAAAAACGTAAATAAAATCAAGTTGAGATAAGCGAATGTTTGTAATTGCACCCTGCAACTGTCACTGTGTCTCTAATAATTATCACAAATTAATTTCATATACCTAATAATTTATAGGTATCTAATCTTGCTTGCTACGTACATGGCTAATACTATTGTACGCAGTTTGATCCGTAGTAATAAAACAAAATTATTTAAACAAGAGATATTAATCAATGCATGTACGAGTGAGTGACATTGATGAATATGCCATATTTTCTGTTAATTAGTATATACCATAAGATTTACGTTTACGCAAACCAAAATATTATTTGTATATTATTTACAATAATGTGTCCATTTATTGTGCATACGAGTACGAGTACATGTATAAAATTATAATGAGTTGATAAAGTAACATTTGAAGGACAGACTTCAGCAGACCAAGCAATGTTCACATGTATTTGGTAATCAGTATGTGCATAGAGAGGTGCAAGGGTCGTTGATAAATAAATATCGCTGTTATTACCAGTTCTATTTGTAGAATGGTGTGATATATGATAAAACCTTAATTCTCCAATCTTACTATACAGTTTGAGAGACAATTATTAAATGCTGAAGTAACTTTTACATGTATTTTAACCATTTATTAGCCTAAATAAAATATGACATTGTGCTTGAACGCGTGTCAGCATTTCCAACTCTACTCTATACGTAATCAGTCAGATTTATATACCTGTCATTTGTGTATTAAATTATAAGTATCTCTATCTGTAATACGTAGTTGGGAATACTTGAGATAAATGCAGAGAAGATTATTTGCCTATTTTATGTAATGCGTATCAGTCAAGTTGAGTCGAGATAGGAATTAGTTAAACCTTAGCAGATGGGGAGATGAGCTGAACGGTTAAGAGAGTGTAGACCAGATCTGAACTGGATATTAATATTAAATGATCGTGTGATGTGGTTGTTGCGGCGTTAGGTGAGCAAGGTCAATAACAAACGCCTATGCTTAAAAATTTTGACAAAATCTTTCATCCAATAAGCAGAGGTTGCTTATTTCCTCATCCATATTTCAAGATGTTTACTTTCATGCACCATTTGAATGAGTCTTTTTGCGAATTGCGAGTCAGCACTCGAATCAGTGTTTATAGAATCCTTAAAATCCTGTACAAATACAAACCTACTTTCTTTCGCTCATAACACATCCTTAAATGTATGCACTAACATTGAAGATTTGCCTAGTTCTAGTATATAGAGATATCGCTGAGTTAAAACTTTAGCCATCCGAATGAGTGAAACTTATTTGAAAATGTACCATAATTCGCCATAACTAGGCGAATAAAAATTATACTGCTAAACAATAGTTAAGCAATTATTTTGAATATTATATGATTAAAAAGTCTACTAAATCTGCCTTTCAACTTTTTTGACTACAAAATGCACACACACACAGCATGTGAGATAAAATCATTTAAACCCTTTTAAATGATTATAGGAGTCAACTTCTATTCTAATTTGATTGTGTTTACTTGCAACAGTACATTTGCTGGTAAATCTACATAAAACGGCGAAATCCGAATGCAATCATTTATCTTTTGGATTTTCATGAACAAAGTTCAATTCTTTATCCTGTCTAGCTTAAGATGTCTACGTCTCTGCTGTCTAGTTTAACCCCAGTTTAGTTATAAAGCGTTATCCACATTCCATGTACATCCATTCCATATATATTTATGTATAAGCATATCTAGTATACAGCTTATATACATCATATGTTATATAGCACTATATAATAAAGGTTTTGATAAGCCAAGGGAATCAAAAGCTGTCAGGTTTATAAAAAGTGAACACCTTTTCTTGATTCTGTAACATCATTTTATGCTCAAAGTAATACCTCTGATAGGGGTAATCAATTATGTAAGAATAAGTGCAGTTTTCTGCTCATCTGTGAATTCCTGCCGTATCGCAGAGCTAAATCAATGTCAGCAAAACCCGCCAGCTTTTCGGAATGTCTTAACATGTAAAGATATAATGTGGACCAACACATCCTGAAAGAGTTATATTCAGACCTAATTATGCGCGTAGTCTTTTTACATATTCGAACAGGTTTGCTTCGAACACATTTGCTTTCGCAACTGCGATGGTGGCTAGTAATGAGACATGAAATAAGAAATGAGGAAATAGGACATAAAAAAGATCATGAATTCATGCACCATTTTTACATTAACCAACGGTGAAGTTGCATACGTGCATACGGTTTTTTTCAAACAAGCATTAAATCTTCTGAAGCAGTACCAAAAACACCTGAAAAATTGTCTCAATCGATTTACGTCATGTAAAAATGCGAATTATGAATAAAAAATTATGCAATATTTTTAACATTGAAGTTTCTTAGATTGACTTTCAGCAAGTGTATTTAAAAAATAAACAGCCACTCCATGGACTGCAATAGAATCTTAGAATCTATATAACGTGCATAATGCAATCGCGCCTAAAGAACTGAATGGCAATTTATTACTAAAAGACACGTTGCGTATTATTTCATTCCACCGCAAATTAGCACAACCATCGCATACCGTAATATTTTTGCATGTCATAGATTGTATATGTAACTTATGCTTGTTATAAATGTAAACTTGTTGCAGGTACAAAGAAAACACTCTGTCCATGTGTCCGTCCGTCCGTCTGAATAGGTGATACTTGATAACTCAAGAACGATTTGAGCTAAAGATTTCAAATTTGCTACACGTACATACTATTGAGGTCCTGTTCGAGGTTACGTTTGCAGATGAGGTCAAGCGGTCACCTGCTTCGTGATCTTTAACACTTTACCTACATGATAATGGTACATATCTGTACATCAGTGCAGACAGTTTACAAGCTGTGAAATGAAATGTTGAAATGAAATTGACAGTTGATTCTTGAGTAGCAACGACCATCACACAGTCTCAACTCAATGGTACACTACCTTGTAACAGTTGAATGCGAACAATTTAAAAACTTTATGAACATTAAATATACTATATTTCAGATTTAGCAGTGCATTCTACCGTTTTAAATATTACGAAGCTGCGTTGTTTATTTACACCGGTGGTGACGGGTTTATTATACGTTCTTCTATAGATGCAGCTGTGTAATACGATCATAGAGAAGCTTTATTTCTTCTAAGTTCTAGCATTACAAAACTCAGAGTTTTGTAATGGTTCTAGTTATCTAATTAAGAGTTGCAAAGCATTTATTGCAACTACGTAATCTCCGATACAGTTATAGCACACAGGCCTTAGAATAGAAATAATAACGCTACCCTTTAAGAAAGTCTTCTGCTTTCTATCATATTATTTTGTGCATGATATTATACATCAAATCTACAACTAATATGATTTAATTGCTGTACATAAGAGCCTCACAATCTGCTTGATGAGGTGGTTGTACTTGTACTTTGCACGGTACATTTGCCCATTCACAGGGAAGTAGACTTATTAATTTAATATTACGCCCGTGTAAATGGGAAACCGTATACAATACAAGGTACAACTAACTCATCAAGCGGATAGATAGCACGTTCTTCTGTAATGCAATTAAAGTTGCAAATTGGGTGTATGTTTGATATGCATGAAATAATGAGAGAAAGCACAGGATTACAATTTACACTCACTCAAATATGTATATTATTATGATAGTTATTTGACTTGATTAAATCTGTAATTGCTTAGATTAAAGTCACAGAAGGTTGTAATTGTATATTCTCCCAATCTTCTCACATTTGGCTGTGCAATAATATTATTCAGTCTATACAATCTATGCATAGGTTGAATATGCCAATGCAATCTAAGCCTATGCAGCTTATGTATTCATTCAAATAATGGTATAGTACATGGGGCTTATTAACAACTGGTATGTACGTAAACTAGCACTAGCACTACTAAGGCAAACTGAGTACCTACGACCTACATTGTTGATCAAATTGTCACTGGTGGTATGCTATTCTAACCTTATATTATGTAGGTACATATAATGTGTTTATAGTAAGGTGCTTAATTATAGGAGACACTTGTTAATTTGATGAGCTTTTAAATAATTAATTGCTAATTAAGTATGGAGAAATAGAAATAGGGAACGTTAAAATTCATTTCTATTCCTTTGAGTATTTAGGGGAGACAGCATGCTCTACTGTACACGATTATGCACTTTTTTTGGTGTGATATTTTGAGCACTACTTTTTCAACAGTTCATACTACTCACTGCCTATAACATCTTCTTTCTATATTATACGTCTGGATCTTATAAGCCATGCTTTGAAAAAAACCTGTGCATTCAAATTATCTGCTAACAGTTAACACTGTGCATGTGTAAGGTCAGTTCAATTTCAATTATGCATATATGAATTAGTGGCAGTGGAATATAGTGATTTTGTTTGGCAAGCAGGCATAAAATATCAATAAGACAATAAAGATTCACGAAAACAGGAAAAACTGACTTCTGTAGCTGACTTCTGACTGACTGACTTTTGTACAATGGCCAAGTATCACTCTTACTCGTGAGATTTTTTAGTAACATGAAATAAGTAAGCTCTCATCTCTATCTTGAGGTATTTTGTATTCGGACAGAATAGAAAAGTCCTTTTAAAATTTAGCATTACCATTTCTACCAAAAGCTGTGCTAAAGACTCCTGGTATTAGGTTGCATGAGTTTGCATGGTTTTGTGAACTGATGTTGATGTTAGTAGTTGATAGTAGGCCACATACAGAATATAAAGCAGGTTTATAACTGAAGCTTATCCAATCTATATATAGTAGATATTCTCCATGCAATAAATCTAACTCGAATTTACGATTCGTTCGTATCCAGTTACTCTTATTTATTTCGTTTCATTCCTTCCTGATTCGCATTTTTTGTATAAAAATGCCTAATAATTAATAATACACCTATCCGTCTCTCTCCACATACAAAATCAGCTAGAGTGAAATTTCGATACATAATAAATACACGATTTCTTCTTTCCTCCTCCGTCCTCATTTTTTTAGCAACACCAAGAATACGGTTTACATACTCAATGTTTACGATAGACAGACAGACAAATCATTCCTATTAAAGTAGATACCGCTATTTGGGAATAATGTATCCAATTACCGATTGACCCTATTTTTGACCTGCTCCTTTGTTGAGACCTCTAGATCATGCATGAGAAATTATTTTAAATACCTAGTAGTTCGTATAACTATCAAGTACATAGAAATAGACAGACAGATCATTTCTATAAAGTAGCTTCCGTTACTTTTAGTATAAATATACTCAAATACACATGAAAGAGTGAAATACTTTACTCTTTACAGCTGAAGATAGGTCAAGGTTTACTCTTTTTAAAGCTATTTCTATGCGTATGTGTTTCCGCACGTAACATTTGGAATACAATCTAGAATAGTTTTTATTGGTAATAACAGCTTTGAAAAATACGGGTTGGTTTGAGCGGAGTATATACATGTAAACTGAATTGAATATTTATTATCGTGATTTAGGTCGAGTGATGCTTGTTAATATTAATACAGCATTGTACTATTCTTAAGCTCCAGGAAAGGTATAAGGTCTGTCTGTCGGTTTTCTGATATACACATAGGTGTATATTAGAAAACAAAGGTGGAATATGATAAATACTAATAAGATTTATTACATATTCTCTTTTTATACACTTTAAAACTAAACTACGGTCACAATGTAAGGCGCAGTGATAAAGGCTCAAGAAGTAGGCAACGCAAACCAGACCAGACCAGAGATCATGAATCAGACATGAGAGGTATGAAAACCAGAATCAGATCGAATTTTGACCTTGCCCAATAGTGCAGTCCGTAAATGGAAGAACTGCATTGTAGAAGAAAGGTTTGGGAAATAGCAAATAGTGGGATGTGTATAGAATAATGCTACACCTCAAAAAAGGCTTTCACAGTGTAATTATTTACTCAAGGCCTTCGATGAACATGAAATGAACCGTTACAACTCTAAAATGCACACAAAAAGTAGCGACAGCCTCTTTAGGAGAAACTTAATAATATATATATATATAATAAAATAAAATAATATAACATGGTATGCTTTTAGTAAGAAGTTATCAGATTCAATTGACAATAAGTTATCAAGCTGGCATAGATTAAAGATTGGATCGGAGTCATCGAAGCTTTCTCTGGGGGAAAATGAATCTTTATTCCGATCTGTCTAAGATTGAAGCAGAAGCACCTTCGGTTATTTTTGTAGTCTTTTATTTTCCTGGGAGAAACTAAAAATAAGCAGAATGATCCTACTGTAATATATTGGTAGGTAGAGTACGTACCTACAATACTGATAATACAACCTGTCCTAGTGAAGAAAGTTTCCTAAAGAAAAGCTGAAAGAAAAAGTTGATGTCACGTTGTACAATACATGTGACCCGAATCTGAAATGAAATGAAGTGCATCGACTACTGTGAGTGACTCGGAGTATATTCCACTCACCTCTGCCTTACTTTTGATATCTACGACTTTAGCTTTACCACCCGGATTTACTTCTTATTGTTAGTGTATGCTAACTATGTTTTACCAAAAAGAAATATTATAGTATCTACCCAGATATACAATATACTTAATCAAATCTCGTTTGGTTAAAAGCAATTGAAATCGGCGACCAAAATATTATGTTAGGAATCCTTTCAGTAAGAAGGAAATCCTGGGGCCAAAAAGAGATAATACAATGAAGCAGAGGGAGAGTGAGTATAGGAAAGGAAAAGTTGTAATGTAGGTGCCCTATTTTTACCCTGCAGAATATTATTGTGCTTGAATTGTCTGCCAGGAGGTGAAGTACCTAATTAATCCATTTATGTATGAGGAGTACGAGGTTGGAGGACACAATTATTGCTCTATACATACCTTACCTATATCCGGTCATCATACAGAACACTTCACACTAAGACTCCTTATTACCAAAAACCAAGCATGCGAAATAAAATGTAGGTAGAGATACTTATAATGCTGTCACTATCTTCCTGGTGATAGTGGGGATTACAGCACTAAGGTACATAGTTGCTACTTGAATTGAATTGCTAACCTTCGTGTAAGTTCTAGGTTTCCGCAAAATGGCATAAAAATACACTTAAGGAATCTTTTGTATGCAGAATGAACAGAATTTGTCGCTTGCAAGATAACATGCAGCAAGATGTGCCATAAAATGAAGATGCACAATACAGTAGTCTTATTCTTGTTCTTCTTGTGGTGTGTTTTTTTAAAAGGTAGTAGTAGCAATATAATACAAAACTTTATACGCACACACGTGTGTGTATTTTGTATCTTCTGTAGATTCTCCGAATCCACAACCATACCATATAATAAAATAAAGCATTCCTCGACCCAACTAGTCTCAAGACACTCGTTTCAGCAGGTAATTTTTGATATCTCGCTAAACGAAATTTTTTGCAGGAGCAAGGACGATTTAAATGTTTCCTTTCAAAGATCAGAGTCACAGTTAAGCTACATGCACAAATTTTATTATTTACTTTTCATCTCAACGGAAGTAAGTATAAATCCATTTCATGTGAATTAATATAAATATTTTATACATATTCCTTTGGTAAAGGTAAAGGTAGGTTGCTTACAATTAACAGAATTGTGAAACTTATTTTTTATTGTCCTTCAATTAAACTACAATGCGGATAAGCCAAAGTTTAATTTGCATAGTGTAGGTCTAGTAGTAAAAAAAGAAAAATTTCTTTTGGAAAATGCAGGTGTATTTTCCGTTTGCAATCTTATTCGTTTAAAACTCGAAACTGATTGTAAAAGCTTTCACATAGCCTTACTATTTGCAGTGCAGCGTTAACTTGTACTTTATAACAACCTTAAAGGTCGAACGTTTACCATTGTTGAATATTATAGAGCAGGCTAACAGGTTTCCGCTTTATTTAATTAAAATACGTAACTAGAAATGTACTTAGTTCACAATTAATTAATTCAATGGCTTGTCGGGGATTATGAGAAAACATGCCCTGTTATGATATTATGACAGTCCAACGTGGATGGGTAGCAATCGGTAGCATGAAATAATTTTAAACCGTTTCTACATATAAATACTGACACCATACCACAGTGTATGGAATGAAGAGTTTAACAGATAGTAGGATAAAACACAGACTGTCAGATATATAGATGCATTAATATGGCTGCATCCAACCAACATGAAGCTTATAAGGGAAACGACGTACCCAAAACCATCGAGATTAATAAGAACTTTTTAGTGGACATGCATTAAGTAAATTGAACAAGAGCGGCTGCTGCATCCTTTCAGATTTGATTTGTGCCTATTGATTTTTTCCTTTATAAAACTGCATCTTATATACCATTGGCTTACTACACTCTAATAAATTAGCGATGTCCCCATTTTCCCGAAAATTACGAACATTCAGGCTTATCCGGATGCAAAAGACTGTTTAAAGGCATTTTTCTTTAGACTAACTTTCGCATAAAATCTTTGTAGATCTACTTCGTTTCACAGAGTATTCATTAACTTACTTCTGAGGTTTGAAAAGTCTTCTTAGGTTTACATGGTAAATAAAATGTGTGTGCTAAGGAAACTTTCTTAAGACAAGTCAACACCTACAGATTTTCGAGCAGCCCTTCTGCGTATTATCACAGAAACCATCAAGAAGTGTAAATTCAGACAGTGATTTTCATTAGAGGAGATGTTCCTTCGTTTGGTGGTTTTAATGAGAGCGTAAAAGAGGAGCTGCAGTATTTATACATTATTTCAGATTCTGTATATATTCATAACGAACCATGATAATATTTCCATTTACGTAGCTTTAAAGTTATCAGATGAGTTGCGTCTTACTACAAGTCTGGCAGCTGCCTCTTTTAAGTGCTATATTTGGGGTAACATTTGCAACATGAGTTTCTGTAGGTATAAGTAATTATAGAATTGCTCTAAGCACATAGTTGATAGTATGCAACTAACAATTTACTTTTCTTGTTCAGATAAAACGGTCTGCAAGACAGCACATTGAAGTAATTAGTAGTATACATATTTTCCACGAAAGGCTCGTTTGGGTATTCTTGTTACGAAATGTTAACATTAAACGAAAATCAGTCTTTCGAATTCAGCAAAAGGAATTGCCTTCACACTTGAAGAAAGTAGCATTCTTTTATCATCTTCCAAAAATGTTTATTATTTACATTGAACATGAAATAATTAATAACTCACATACAATGTATAAGATATTATAACCAATTCAATCAATTACTTTCAACTCAGCTCTTCATATAGTTTTCACCCGCAGATTCACAATTTAAAGTACCAATTATTCATTAAATTATCACGTTATCACTTAACACACACACTTAGAATTTCGGTTAATTAGTTCCTTTCACGATCACTTTGATGTCAATATAATTTATACATATAATACATACATCAAAATCTATATGAATAGAATAGTTAATTAAGGAATGCAATTACTGAATTCTGTACTGAATAAGGAACATTTAAAAATACAGAATGTAAGTTGTTAAAAATGAGTTCTGCTTAAAATGAACATACTGATAATGTACGTACGATTCAGATACTACATTTGATCTAATTTCTAACAAACCAGGATCAGGAGGAGGGTTTGACTTTAAATAGGCATGTTTATTTTAATCTCGGTCTGCTACGCAAGCTTCGAGTATACGAAAATACATTTAAGTGATTACGTTTTTCTAAATTTACGTACTTTAAATACAATTATAATATTTCATTTCTTGTGTGCGTGGATTGGATTTAAAATAATTATTACAAACTAATCTTGTGCCAATTTACAACTGTACGGTCATAAATTAATTGCTATATTATCTTCAGTTATGAGTTATAGCACTATAAAATATTGTGGTTTGAGGTCCACCCATTCGGCATTCACAGCACTGTACGAAGCTCGAAGCTTCCACCACATACAAACCTGCTCTTATGAATTCATACTAATATACGAGGTATAAATTGGCAGAGTGTTATAATATAATTGTATGAAAGATTTATGAAGTCATTAAGTCTCAACCGCTGAAAGGAAGGGAGTTTTAGAGAGTGAGATTTAAAGACTTGAGCACTAAATCTGGCGCACGGTCACCAAAAGTGTAAGATCTGTTTTTTGCTGGAATAAGATCAGGACTAGAACATTCCTTTGTAAGAAACGGATATGTTGCGTCCTGTGGACATGATTGATGATGCACTGCAAATCGCTCACTAATTGATTGAATTTTGGCCATCTCAATTAGCAAGCGTCGCTGCCGCTGTCGCCGACGTCAAATAACTGAGGTCACCGGCAGCATATCAGAAGTCCGCTTCTTATTACCACAACGTAGACATTTCCTCGTACCGCCTTTGGAGCTTTGCCTCGTGTAATTCCCGTAAATGATGGGCTAAACACAAACAGATTATATTTTCACGTGTATTGCGAACTTTATACATGTATCATATTCAGCATTTTATTATGTATTAGTAAATGGTTATAATTACATTGAATGTAGAATTGCTAACGGCAAAGAGAAATAAAAAGTCTTGAATCCGTTTGTCTACTTTCTCCGCTCCTTCTCTGTCGAACATGTACCTGGGATAAAAAATACAGTAAAAATTATTAAACAAACTATAAACTGTTTTGTAAACAAACATACGTAACTACCATGATAATCAAATTTGGCAAAATATAACCTAAAGGTAAGTTTGTACTCAGCAATTCAGTGTAAGTGGTAATTTAATCATTGCTTCCTTTGGGCAACACAACTTCCAATTTAACGTTACAAATTCAGCTCCATGGGTATAAATTCACCCAACTCTAACTTGTTCTGGGAGCGCTGAGGGAACCATAATATTATTGTCATTCACAGACCACTTATAAGAAAATAAATTCGAAAACCTTCTACAAAAGAATGAAAACAAATGACACACGCAGTGACCTTTGACCCACTACTTAAGTTTTGTAAAAAAGTATAATTCTGTACTAACATCATTTTTCCATTAATGATTCTGCAATTGTTCAAATGAAGATGGTAAAGAAGTATCATCTGTATTGTTTATCTCTATTCTATGGGTTAGGAAAATAATGGAGTCTTACCATAAAGTCATTACAACGTAAGGAGTCCAACAGAAGACGAAAACTATCACAATGACAAGTGTCAGTCTCAGAGTGCGTTGCTTGGCTCTCGCCATGAGAGTTACTGCCCCTGATCCCACTTTACAACATCGCCGCATCCTCGACGGATCGATGGAAGTTGAAGTGGATGTTAATGAAGAAACGTCTCCTCGGTCTCCTTAAAACAACAAAGTGTCATCATCCATTTGTGCCTTGTGTATATGTACTACTTAATGTGCCCATATAATTACAGTGTAACAAACCAGAGCAGTTCTGTCCAATAAATTCTATGTAACTTATAAACAGAGAAAAACACATGCATCGTTCGTGAATGAGACTATGAGACTCATTCATCTTGTCAAGCTTGCAGTAAAAATATTCCCACGCACGAGATATTCCCAATACAAATTCAGTAAAATCTATGGCCTTAAATGCGATTACTAGAGAATACTTAAACTAATGAAAAGAGTAATTGGTTTGGATTTTGCAATAATGCGGAAAATATTATGGGAACACAAAGTAGTGCTTTCTCTGAACTTAGGTATACACTTTAATGGCAAACAAGTAAGGAAATTCGAATTTACAATATAATTCTACATGAATGCAATTATTGCGGAAGTGTCACATACTTCCTTCGCTTCTGTCCATTACATCTTTCCTTGTAACTTGCTCTAACTCTAAGATCTTGCACAGTGCAATAAACTAATCCAATTGGAAATATATAGGAACATAATATATTATAGGTGGTAGTATAAATAATTATAAAAAGCAAATTGCGAGAAAAACAAGAAAATGCTTAATTGGACACAGTTACTTTACTACCTGCAACTTTACTACTACGACTATACGTGACGCAAGCTAAAACTGAGAGCATTCGCAGTGCCGAGGTTAATGATACAAAGTGACATGGGATACTGTTGTGATCTAAGAAATAGATAGGTTTTACAAAGATAAATGATTTCGTGTTTCAATTTTATGTACCTAATACCTTTAGATAGTGTACATTTACATTTACAATTTAATGTATTACCACTTTGTAACATTTTAGCTGTGTGTGCTAGTGTTTACAAACTTTAATCTTTGAAACCTTTAATAAGCATATATGTTTCTATGTTTCAAATGTTTCTAGTATAGTTCGGTTTTATTTATGTGTCAAACATGGCCTATGTAAACCTGCTTCTATTCGAATTAAAGTGATCAGGTTACCAATTAACTATAGAGCTGGTCTTGGTAGTTGATCAAACTAGATGTACACAAAAAGGTGAAGCGAGGTCAAAAAGCAAATCGAAAGAGATAATTGTAACTGTATATAGCTGTATACACCTAAAAGTAGTCAACATTTTCAAACGTCCTAACAAATAGCAATTCCCGAACTTATTTCAAATAATGGATGATCTATGGGTAGCCACTATCATGTCAATAATTATAGTTTGCTATATTCTTCCGCTTCAGTTAAACATTAATTTAGCAAGGATGTAGCACTGTAGCACCAATATCAATTTCCATCAATTATTAAGAAACGTAAGTTCTTAATTTAATCTCTAGTTAATATTCTCATTTCATTATAGTCTTAGAACGCAATTCTCATGGAAAATCTCCACTTGTGCTTCAAGGGTGATGGAATATCATCGCTAATCTTTTCCCATTTGTTAACCATTTAATTAGGTTAGTCTGATCAAGGTAATTTTGTCATAAGCTGTAACTAGGTGCCAAAGCACTGATCATTGCCTTGCTTTGACTTTCTACTGCTGTGTCTTTCACCATGATCATATAAATACAGTACAGCGTGTATTATATGACACTTTGTTAGCTGCTGCGTAGATAGAGATTTCTATTTCAGAACCGCAAATGGTAAGCTGCATGTCTTCGAGAGCTTTTCTGCCTCATTCGTACTAGGTAAGCTAATGGAGGATAATGACAATAATTTGCCGCGTCTAAATGCAACGGCCTAATAAAATCTAAATGCCCTTTACGTACCTATCTTCTAAATAGGTCGATCATGCAGTACCTATAAGTAAAAATGGCCAGGATTGTTTTGCCAACTATTTTTGTGCACATATCCTTCTTGGAATACTCATTGACATCAAAGCATAATGGCTAGGAAGCGAAACTTGTTTTTCTCTCAAGTACTAGACAGTAAAGAAGGTATTTGTGTTCTCTCTTGTTATACAAAAGAAAAGATCTCTACTCTGGGATACCAGGTGATGATTTTGATCGTGGAAAGAAGAAAAGATGGAAAGATTGGATAGAAGAGGACAATACGGCACACTTCAGTTGCTTCATGATACTTTCTTGAACATAATGCTCATTCTTATTTGTAAACATTTTACTTTCTTTTGTTCTTTCGGTGTTCACAAGAAATACAACGATGACGGCAAATGAAATGAAAGAGAAAAACCAACATAGGCATACCAAAATAAAACTATAACCAAAGATTTTCTAAAGCTTAATGTGCACTGCAGCCAATCATCAAGTTCAAACTTCAAATGTATTCGATAAGCTATAGAAGTGCTTTAAGCTTTGTCTCAGCTGTCTCTTGCAAATATAAACGGGTAGGTAATTTTCTACATGTAACACGAAAACACGACACGCATAAAAAATAAGTCTCCGAAAAAATAGCAATAATGTTCTGCCGTTTATATTGCTGATATAAATAGGTACTTGCTGTAGTATTTTTAGACAAAGCTTTGTATAATGTAAGGCAGAGAATGCGAGAACTCGCTGGACAAATGTTACCTACTCACATTAAAACAGACAGCACAGCTGACAGCAAGTGTAATAAAACAGGACGAAATTGAGCAATAAGGAAGAAGAAGAATAAAATGGAGCAAGTGCAAGAAACAGATGGGAAATCTCACTTTTTGAGACCACAGGCTGATGTTGCGGTTCCTTCGACTTTTGCGTTATCTTCCAGAGGATGAGTCCATACGTAAATATGATGACAAACAGTGGAGCAAAGTACATGGCAATTACTGAGAAAATGTTGTACATGATTTCTTCGAGTGGGGAACGAAAAGAACCAAAGGTAACACATTGTTGAAAACTGGGATAATCCGGATGTCTACGAACGCTAAATACGAAACACTTCAAACAAACAAGGCAGGTCAATGCATCGCTTAAGTACACAAACATATCAAAACTTCAAGGAAGGAGAGAGTTTTCATCATTTTGAAATATGTATGTGGGTGGACGCGTGGTCGTGGGAATGCGTGGGTGTAATTATTAAAAACTCAAGGATTGAGGTTGCATGTGTTTGGGTAATACACTTACACAGCCGGTTATTCTGGAATGTACATAGGTGGTATCTAATATCTGTACCTATAAATACTTACGATTAGTATAGCTAATAGTATGTTATTTGATAATTTATAAATAGAATCCGCTTCATATAGGTTCTGGTATTTTGGTTTGTGTCCATTGATTAATGTAAATACTACTATTAACTTCCCAAGTTTCCATGAATGAGTATTTAGAAATGCGGATTAATCAATACCAACAAAAATGATTGCTTCATCATTTGCCTGTATAAGCATGTTTGCGTGTCTATCTATGTATTTCTTTCACACTTGTAAATAGATATAATCTACAAATAATTTCACATCAAACTGACTAGAGACACGTAGCTTCGATCTCAAGAAAAGATATTAGGTACTTGACAGTAGCTTGTAACGTTCGTGCATGACTGGATATAGATTCTTGAATTTCTTGTGTGCCTTGCCCACTACAAATACCGACAAGCCAATTGACTACTTACGAAAGAACAGCGAAATGACATTAATAATTGAGTGTATTGTGTATAGAGTTTCGTTACATAACTTTGCGTTTATTACAATTGACTTTATAAAACAATTAGGGCCTTAGGCTACCTATAATATACTTACTATACATACTGGTATACAGAACATATGGAAAGTTGACCACTAAACTCACAATTCCCCATTTCTACTTGATTAAATCAATATATGATATACATACATTTATGACCTACTCTGTTTTCCGTGTTCGGCGATAATGGTTAATGGAGAGCTTCAATCATTTACATTTTAATCATTTTACTACCGTTGAGTTCTACGTACTAGCTTGCGGGCAATTTACACAATTGCTGCTGTGGACAAGGATAAACAAATGAAAGTGGAGAAAATAGACTTGCTTGCTTCATATTGAAGGAGTGCTATATAGGGATTAGTAATAATAATATGTATAGGTATTATTAGGCACTTATGATAATGTTTTCATAGTCTGTATTTTACTTTCCAAGTTTTTTATGCATAGTACATGATGATCAAATTCTATATGATTTCATAAATTGCAACTCTCTTGGTTTCTGGGGAACTTGTTTCCATTACACGAAATTGTGTAGAAATGAAGCAAGTAACTATTAAAATAATACTTCTAAGGCTTGTATCGTTCAATGGGGCATTTAACGCCAAGTTAGGTTAGGTTCGAGTTGTCATACTTTAAATACTTTTTTAAATATTAATCCTTTAAGCTCTGTATGTGGAATACTTATTGATTTTATCAATCTTTATATTAGGTAGCGATATATGTACCGGGGTATGCAAAAAATCCTGAATATGCTCTTGCCATGTGGAACTAAGTTTTTGGTAGTAAATTTAATAACGTTAAGACAGGAGCAGGTATTTCGATTTCACACTTGTCTAGTTCTGTGTGCCTGCTTTGCGCAAAGTTTCTCAGCTCTCTGTGCATTTCTGGTAGGTACTAAAATGTCTTGTGTGCGAATAGTAGTAGGGTACTTAATAATGATTGTACTTAAGTATACAGAAACTTTATCTAGGGCTCCAAAGTATTGCTGGTTGCACGTTCACTGTTCAGTTGAGACGAGAACAACCAGTTTTGTGTCTTTATAGGCAATTTCATTATGTACCGAAAACCAAGGCCATCCGATGTCATGTTTATATGTAAAATAAAGATAAGGAATTCTTTATTGGACACAGACTTATCTCAGAAAACGAAAATATTTTTAATACATACCTTACCTCCGACATGTTCTCCGCAAGCTTCAATGTTCTATTATTAATGCCTACTTTGCGCTACACTACCTAGATACATTTTTAAGGAAGTACCTTTTTGTAGTTTTCGTTTATGGATTCGATGAATCATGAATATGAAACGATTTCTACGCAAAATGTATGAAATTACGATAAGGTGCGAGTGTTTCATAGCTTTGCTATGATTATAACATGTTACTTGAATCCACATAATGTTACATAGGTAGCTAATGTAATCAAGTAGGTAGACATGTTTAAATATTTAATGTTGCTGAAGGACGGTGCGGGTAAGAAAGAATTTGGTTTTTGAGTGTGGAAAGGAGTCGTTATTAAAATTTTCATTTTTTAACGAATGAAGAAATAAATGATAGACAGACCTGTGGTGCAGAAGAAATTGCGGCAGCTATCCATGCAAACCACAGCATGACCTTTACACGCGTTGTAGCCCCGACCATCCTCAGTGGGAATATGATGGCAAAAAATCTGTCGAGACTGATGCAAATGAGAATATTGGAACTTAAGTATAATCCGAAAGCTCTAAAGAACTGACACACTTTACACAAAAAGTCGCCTCCCCTCCATCCGACAGTGATTCTCCAGAAAATTTCCATAGGAATCACAAAGAAAGTGACGATCAAGTCAGCGACAGATAAATGCAAAATGAGCACTGTGATTCTCCATTTGAGTCTGCTGAGATGATGTGAAACGGAAAGAAAGACGGAGAGATTACCCCCCGCTGCCAGTACAAAAAGAATACAGTAGACAATAACACAGTTTCGGGAGTTCGTGCTCATCTCCGTGAATTCTAATGGAAGGGTTGAAGCAGATTCACTTAATTCATTGTCATTCAAATACAGTCCAGGCTCTTCTGTAGTTCTATCACCTCCTACCGAGAGATCAGGGTAATTTGAAGTGCTCCACGAATTCACCTTCCAATTCAGGTCACTTGCTGCAGTCGAGTTCAGCATAATGCTCATCATGTCAGGTGAAACTGAGACAATTCCAGATTCCATTTCGTCCATGATCCTTTCAACTAATGTTGAGCTACTTTGATTTTCATAAGTCATGTTCATAATAATATTAGCTATAGTAGTACTTGTCATCATGACTTCTTTTCTTATACAAGTAAGTTTACTTTTTATAAAAATCCTCAACACTACTACAAGGAACAATTTAATTAATAATTATACTTTATATATAATATGGTATCTGTATGCGTAGGTAGTAAAAAATACTTGAGTAAAAGTGCAAAAACTGTGGATATTTACTTCGTACGATTGATTTCAATTTTTCTGTTTCTTCAGGGGAAGTGTGGTTTTGAGTATTGTTTTCTTTGTAATAAAAATTCAGAACCCGTACCTTTAGGTGTCTTTAATATAGATTACTTAATTTCTGCTTCATTAACGTAGTACTGTTTGTTTGTTAGACAGGTATTACAAATAAACTTTTGTAGGTGTAACTAATTACAACAAGTCGATCTAAAGTAGTACAAGGAGGGCTAGCAACCCTAATAGTATACTGACAGGTCTGCTCGGTTTTAAGCCGGTATATGACAAAGAAGTGCAGATAGGCGGGTGTCAGTTGAGTTGTAAATGGTATCACTTCATGAATGAGAGTAGGTGCAGCTAGCAAGTCGCAAGCTACACTGGCAAACTTACAGCACTGAAAACCGAAGCCGGGCCCGGGGCAGCAGTTTCGTTCTAGCTGACTGGTGAGGAACCGATATTCTGCCAATGCTACTACTAGACTCTTCTCCTACTCTCTCAGGCATTCACTTCACAGCGAAGAAATCGTGTAGCTTTAAGAACGATAGAGAGAGAGAGAGAGACGAGACTGTTTCTGTTCTACTACTACCAGGCGTACTTTTCGCATTAGGTATTTATTCTAGTATTTGAACTGGCTGGGAGAGCTAAGCCGGCACTTTCTCGAGTAGGAAGAATTTCAGTGGCATGCAAAGAAAGAAATCCAGACATAGGGCATAAGTTTGTTGAGGCTGCAAGGAAATGGAAAGCTTGAGCTGGTGCATGTGTGGTTGTGTAGCGAGTTGAAAGGTTTATTTTATATGGATGGGCTAAGAACTGAGTGGTATGGAGCAATCCGGGAGAAGAAGGACTGCTTCTTTCGACGAAGGTTTTTGGGTGACTGGAGTTGAGAGCGAGTGAATAAAAGAAACTACTGTGCTTGTGTTCAACGCGAAATTCTCTTTTTCTTATTCCTAAAGTCAAAACGACAATGTCACAGTAAAAAGTTCCAGCTCATAATATGATGTAGGTAGTATATTGTTGGTTCGTAGTTGTAGTTCTCAAGAGCAGACGTGCTTGAGGTACACAATTTCCATTTAGTTGTGCCCGTTCTGAAGCATTCCTTGGGTTTTAATATCATTCTAGATATTATCATATCGCCACAATTTCGCCAGAAGATTCTTCTCGCTTTTAGGTATTTGTATAATATGTAGGTTATGCGTGTCTATAACATGTAAACTTAAATCTGCATTTCTTGATCTTGAGACCTCAGAAGTCCAATGGATTTTGCATTCACGAACAGGTTCATTCTTTCTGCTGCAAATGTTCTTGCAAAATTAATTTTAACAGATTCAAAATACGCAGGTTTCAGAGCTTTTTCTATGTTGCTAATAAAGAAAGTAAGAAGATCCGTATATTTTAATGCTACATCTTTTCAGAATCCTCTTGCGACCATGAGGCAAATTAATGACATCATTACTGTTGCCGTTTTATGGAGATTATAAGAGATTTACTTCTGTGTTAACGAAACAACGTTTTAGTTCAGAACACAGTGTATAATCCGCTTTAGTTGCCAATACTAATCTTATTATTTCTATATGTTATGTAATTATTTCCCTTTACATATATGAATACAGCACATAATAAAATTTGCAGTTTATAAAGAGGTAGAGATTTTATTACGATAGTTTGATGTTCCACACTTTCTACGAGTCTGCCTGATTCGACTATATACAGAATAATATCAATGGCAATAGTACAGATAAAACCACGGAGTATACGTTTCTATTCGAATTTAGCATCGCATAAGTGAAAAGCGTTCAGGAGTTATTTCATCCGAATTGATTTTTCATTCCAGAGTTAAATAGCAAACCAAAAGCTTGACATCTTGACTGTTAATGCAGCTCACATAGAATATTGAGATGTGAATGCCTACAGAATGTTGATTGTGAACACGTACTCCTAGCTAAGCACTAATCGTATATAAGTATCTCACTCAGTTTACTCCATCAACATCACTCACTCATAATCAACACATTCTACTACCTTTCCAGCCTAATCATTTCGTTTATTTGCCTTTCTGACGTCAACTGCGCTCGTCTCACTTCGATTGATGAAACAGCAAGTATAGGTCATGTCATGTGTAATACATTAATGTTATTATGGCATAACTGACTGTAGACGTTCGTTCTAAGTTTAAAATATTTAAACATCGATTTGATGAAATACCTCAATGTTTCTAGTTTCTATTAATCATGCAATGGTACGTTTGATTACTTACTGTTCAGGGCAAGGCAAAACCATAAAAAGAAGAAAGCCTATAATATTTACATTTTCGTATGCTAAATGGCAATCTAGAACTGTCAATTCTTTAGTCTTACTAATATTAGTTTTACACCCATACTAGCAAGACATCCATCTGGAAAAGTAAGGCAAAGCTCCTTTGTACATTTCGACACAAATATTTCTCATTCTTGTGTTGAATTTATTGCAAATTCCTAACATATTTTAACATTTTAAGTAGGTATGACTGACCGCAAAAACGGAGGAAGATTGTTTGTGTTACTAAACAAGCTACCGACACGAAAATGTCTAAAATAGGATGTTACAGAGTGTATTACACGAACATGACTCAGGGTGATGGAAGTGAGAAAGACACGTATACAGGATTCGTGGGATCAGTTGAAATGCATCTGCGACTGTTTACAAAGGAACGAGTCCTTTGTGAATGCACAGAGAGTAGCGACAGCTTCAGGCGGTGAAGATTTTTTGTTAGTGAAAGTGTGTTTTTCGTTGTGTCCGTAAAACTTAACAATTCAGATCATGGTCTTTCACTTTCGATGTATAAACTCTTTGCTGCAACAGCCTCTGGCCTAGTTTTCCTTTCTACCTTTGCAGATATGCAATTACAACAATAGTGTGCAGTTATCAATGAATTGGGAAGTGCGAAATGCAGTAAAACTTAATGTTGAAATTAACGATTCAAAAGTGAGCAATTCTATTGAGAAATTCCCTTTGCTGGCTAAAATTTTCGCAAACGCCAATTAACGGGAGTGCTAAATGCATTTCATGAGAAAGTGCTTATAATATTACCTACCTATCCAATTTATTCCTTCAACTCTCTTCCGTTGGGCTGATTAAACCTGACCTACCTATTTAGTAATTAGTATATGCACATCATAAGGTAGGTCGTTAGGTGAATTCCTCTTAGGTGTATTTATAAATTGCCTTTCTGACAAGGTCATTTGCGAAAATTCCTTTCTCTGCAAAATGTTAATAATCATTTCCTAAAACTTTCATCTTTATGCCAGTCGCATAATTTGATTCTGACTGATTGCAGCTCAGATATGAGTACTTGTCTCAAAAGTGCAAGGTGATGTCAGACGCAAATAAATAAATTTACATTGCTACTCTAATCATGTCTGGTATGCGGTTTAGTCTATAAATAACAACTTCGCAAAGACACAAATTAATCCCACAGCCCACTCCCATAATATTCAAGCAAGGAATTCCTTTTTAGCTTTCACACTCCACATACTTACCTTTACCTAATAGAAGTGCACACACAAAAAGTTTTTTTGCAACGATATTCTTCGTTTGCACAGTCTTTTGACCTAAACTACTTATGACGTGATCAATATACCTAAATTTGATGTAGGTAACTTATATCTACAAAAGACACACAATATAGCGGAGGAATGATATATGGTAGACATGCATACTTTGATTTTACAGTGTGCCGCTGGTGAAAAAAGTCTGAAGTGAAATCCTTCTACCTTTTTACATGTTCTCTTCCAGACAATGTCTGTAAAGGCAACTTGGGCTAGAGAGTTAAGTGTTATAAACTTGAAATGAGAAATCTCAAGTTTCGTCTTGAGAGTCAATGGTGTATCTTCTTGATTACCACATTCTTAAGGAATTAGCTGACTAATTAGCTTCAAGGGTCAAGGTCAAGAGTCAAGGTGTGGAAGTGTTATGGCTTGGAAACCTATTGATCTGAGTCGAAAAACCTAGAGACTGTACATTATTGAAAGATGAAAGTCACGCAGAATCTAGCAGAGCATTTTCGGTAGTGGTAGCATGCAGCTGTCCGCCCCAGTGAGAAATTAGACACTTACATTACATATATATAAAATATATCCATGATACAAGGGCAAAACTGTTGTATCCCCACTTGATTCTAAATGTGGTCTATAAATAAGCCCTTTTTCCCTTATCTTCATTGTCTTCTGAAATGACAACTATTATACTACCTTTTACTGTTCCGTAACTGTAAGTAGTATTGCTAGTAAGCTGTCAATACTGCTTTACTATTTTGTGAACACAATGTATATCATGTGTGGGCGATTGTGTAGTGTAGTATATGTTTTATTCTTCCATAAGCTCTGGTTTTATAATCAATACGCTGTTTTTTGTTGGGCCAATAAGTTCTCCAGTATTGTATGTAAAGGTATAAGGATAATTAATAGTTGAGTATACGAAAATCCACTTTGGCTTCATCGAACTATTACATTCAATTCAACCTTAACAATAACTTTGTTTCCTCCATTGTCAAAAGTTCAAAAACTGACGTCAAGGTCTCTGAACACCTATGAATGGAAACATTTTGTGTTGAAGATTGTTGGGCACGGCACAATGCACACTTGTGACAAAATATTATAGCAAGCTAATTTTTCAGACTTCATTCTAAACAGTCTAACCAGTCAAGTAAAGGCTATAATTAAAAGAGGTGTATTATTAATCGATTTCAAACACTACATTGTTTACTTGCAACTTGTTTTTACCAAAATGCTGCAGCTAAGCTGTCTTTTAATTTTGTTACAAGTTATGTTTTAACCTAATTGCAGCTAAAATTACTGTTCGGACCAGTGTGTTACACAGTTGCTTAATACACATACACTAAATCAGATTTACATCGTGTGGGAAAATAGTGTCTCTTATATTACTTGTCAGTTATGTCTGACACTAAGCAGTATACCTTATACTTACAAGACTACTAATTGTTATGTGGGAATTATATAGTATGCACTGACACTCACAGTCTATTGAGTATATCCTATGTCCTATAGTGCATAAAGCTAACTTACTCTAGTAGGTATGTCACGGTATGTGCTATAAACGAAACTGAACTGTGAGTTTTGACATGGTTTAATAGTTATTTATTTAATTATGACCATATGAACTGATTGTGAGTTTGACATCCAGTGTATTACTTTACAGCAACATGGTTCTAGTTGAGTCGTAATGACATTAACTAAAACTTGTAATTTAATAAGCGTAAGTGGAACAGATAATAATATTATCACAGCGTTAACTCTTTAGGTTGAGTTTGTAAACTATTTTTACACTTTGTATTTTATGTCAATTAGGTATGTGTTAGAAAGAAATAAGCATGATACTGGGTGAACCAAAAGCAGCGACATTGTATTGTTCACACCCAACCTCCCACACCGGCGTATGTATTAAATCGGTACTCGTTGTACTCTTTTGTGCGTCTCAAGAAATAACTCATTGCATTCGAATATGCTTCGGTATTTTTGGGTTTTCGACCACGCCGATTTCAAATATTATTAAATATTTTTTGAACCTGCGATGTATGGTTTTAAAGATGTGGCCCCACTCCCAAGTTTGTTTGTGGATCTCAATTCAGGTTCCATATTTTGAAACGTGGCCGAAAACCCCAAAATACCGAAACACGTTTGGAACCAGAGTTATTTTTGATACGTACAT